>VXBJ01005975.1:178207-193502 GCA_013400055.1 Nycticryphes semicollaris
AGCCCTTCTCTAATCTCAAGAATTGGGGAGCAGACATGAGAGAGAGAGTGAGAGCAAGAGTCAGCTTGGATCCAGCTGTAGTTTTATTCTGTCTATAACATTTAGCACCTCTTTCCTACAAAGCCAGTCACTATTCTTGCACTGTGGTCTAAGATTTCATATTTGTTTAGATGCAGCGCTGGTGCAGTCTACATCTGTGCTTTTACACTTAATTAAATACTTCGAGAAACTGAATTAGCTGTCATCCATAGCACTCAGAGCTAATAATAAACCTGGACCCACATTGCTTCCTGAGAAAGCAGAAAGTGTGTTCTCAATAGCAAACAGGACTCCTCTTTGTGAGAACAGGTTGCAGAGACATGCAGTCTGTCTCTTCATGAAGCCAGTTTATAATTGTCACAGACTCTGATTGATGCAGAAAAAGCAGATGTACTATTTCTGGATTGGTGTTAGCCCTGGAAGAGGTATGATGCTTTTCCACATCACCTCTAACTCAGGATGCACTGTAAATTAATGAGGATATAAAATATTATAAAATACTTTTTATAATGCAGAGTATTAACTACCTGTTTTCATAACATATTTTCCTGTGTTTACAGTCAGAATAAACACTTCCATAATATCAGAGTCCTTATGCATGATTTAGTTTTAGATGGTTTGCTGCTGTGAGATAGCAGGGGCATTCACGCTGAAGCAATATACCTGACATGGTGTAAGCCAAGGAATATCTTAAAGCTGCATGAGTAGCACTTTTCAATCTAGCATCATATTTTGTTTTCTGAGACTTGATTTAGCACTGACACAACTTTTCCACAGCCTATCGGTGAATAAAAAACCTCCTAAACTTAAATAAATAAAGAAATAAATAGTGAATTATTGAATTATTCTTAATGCTTTGAACATCATTGTCTTTTCCAGTGTGGAACTGATTTGGGAAGCCCTTTCTCATTGGATTGCAAGAATGTCAACATGCCTTCTAGTCTATAGGAGGAGCAGAAATATGGCTGTTCAAATGAATATGCCATTTATACTGATTTCTCATTGATGTCTCACTTCCTAATTTTAGACATACAATAGGATTTTACCAGAAGGAAACCAAAAATGGTATTTTTGTACCATGCTACAAAAATACATGCCATCAAGAAGCCTGATTTTCTGCCAAAAAGCAGAAGGATTTCACAATAAGAGGTTACTAACCCTTTAAATTGTAGGCTGATTTTCTTCTTTTTCATTTAATCCTTATTGTAAGAAAGATGTAAAATAAACACAAAATATGGTACACTCTAATAATATGTTTTTCTCTGTATGTGTATATGTTTACACACGTTTGTGTATTTTAAATGTCTTTAAAACAATCTTTAATGATCTATCTTGAACTAAATCAGTTTGAACTCCAACATGTCTTTAAAAACGTGCTTGCCTTTAGAACTATGCAAAGCCATGAGATAAAATTAAATCAGAGATATTATAAGTTTATTTCCTCTGTGACACTACAGATAAGGTCCAGCTGGCCTGCACAAGAATGGAAGCATGTAAACATGGCCATATATACATGGCCATATAAAACCTTTAGAGTTTTAGGGCACAACCCTGGAGCAACACCCACTTTAAATTAAAAATGACGCTCCAGAAAGCAAAATAATTAAAAAATGTTTAAAATGAATCATGAGTACAGGACAGCTGAAAGATCACTTTTTTCTTCCTTTCAGTATGTGAGCATGGGAAAAATTCTTTCCAAACAGTTCCTGCCATAGATGATGCAAGTGCATGTATAAAAGCATTTGTAACTTCTTGAGAACTGAAACTACTGGGGATCTCATAGCTTTAAAACAGAAAGCAGAAGTTAGCATTATTTTAATCTTATTTACATTGTTTTTATGCAACAATGACTTCTCTGTGTCTAGTAGACGTCTTGATTAATGCTGTCAAAATTATCCTTTATGCCTATAATATATGCTATTTTTAGTGATATCCACAGTGAAATAAAACTCTTAAGAAGCTGCAATGGGAAGCTGAATGTGTGAGCTTTATATGAAAAATCGAATTGTATCTAGATTATTTTTAAAATGTGGAAATGATGCTTGAGGGAAAAAGGAAAAACAATGAAGAGTAGCACTGGTGGGTCTTAGTCAGACTCTATACTACAGGCAGCCCTCATTATGGGCGGAAGTAAAAGCACTTTAATATGTCCAGCAATCTTAACCACCCATGAATGATGACTTTTCAGATATGTTGCAACACTTCTAATTGTATGTGGATGGTAAAGAATTAAAGCATGTTGTGTGCTATTTAAAGCTTGTTCTTTAGTTGTTAAACTCCTTTTTTCTTTCTTTTATTTTTCTTTTTTTTTTTAATTTATTTCTAAATGTGCTATGCAGCAGGCATAAAAAATTAAAATTAAACTGTTTTGAAATTTCAAGTTATTTAAAAGAACCAGGTTTCTTCAGCCTCTCCTGCATAGCAAGATGGAAGTTTCTGATGGGGTATTGAGCAATAACTACCTTTCTGTATTTAACATTTTTCAAGCACAGTTCTTGAAGGTCCATGTGTGAATGCTGTACTTACTATCTTATTGTTATCAAGGGGGAAGCCAAACTTTGGGACTGGAGAGAGGTATGCAACAGAAAACGTTTAAAGGCAGATGCACGCCAAAGACTTTCAATAGCTCCAGATACCCATATAACACTCAGATCTGGGCTGGGGTGGTGGAGTCTCACTGAAATACCCAGAGAGCTTCATGCTTCGTCCCTCATCCCTAGTCTGATTCACCTCTTGTAAGTCATACAGCAGTACAGAGCCCAGGCTGCTAAAGCAAAGTCTGTATCTGACCTCTAAATGGTATGGCTGCAGGGGTGGAAGATACAGACCATGGAAAACAGAAATCATTGAATCCCACCAAGGTTTTACAAAAACACTGTAAGTAGATACAGCCCTCATTTGTATTCAGTTACTCTTCATCTTGCAATTTTTCAAAGAAAGTGAAGGCAGCTCCATGGTGATTTCTCTTTTATCAATCTTGAGAGCCAGGCAAGAAAAGGTTCATAATGAGGTGCTGACAGATGGAGGCTGTGATTGCAAGATTAAAGGTTAGAGAAATATTTCTGCTCTATCAGCTGGCCTTGGACTCTATTTTAGAGATGCAGTGTTTTCATTGCAGTTGTAAGATGTACTGTATTCTCACAGGGGACTCTACTTTTATTCAGATCTCACATACAGGCTTTTAGAAATCCAGCTAGAAGAAAATTCTGGCTACTTTTTCCTTCACTTTTTTGAAACATATCCCTTTATTTTATCTTAATGAATTATTCCACTCTTGGTGTGGGCCACAGCAGTTACAGACAAATGGCCATTGCTTTCCCAACTCCAAAACTAAATCATGCACCTTTTAAACCTGGAAAAATGGATGAACAGGAATCTGAGTGAGGTGCTCCTAGCTGTCTGTGGAGCTGAGGAGCCGCACACGTTGCTGAGACCACTAGCTGGGTATTTTAGGAGGACACCAGGCAACTGATCAGGAGAGAAAATAGGAGGTCAGGATTCAGAACAGCCCAAAGTTACCTCCAGGTTTTTCATAAAACATTTTTTTATGACGGATTTTGATTAGGTTTGAGGCTAACCCTCTGCTAATAGTTTTTAAAAGTCCAAGTGCCTTAGTTTATGGCTTGTATATAGTTGTAGTTTTCTCTAAGTTTCCATTAACACATTTAATCTCATTCATATTTCAGTGTTTAGAAATGTGTCATGAGCATTGTTTTGTACATGGTAAGAGTTCATCTATAGGTATATATAATGCTAGAAGACAGAATAGTAGAGCCTACTTTTTAGGACTTCCTACACACATAGGTGGACATTTGAAGTTCCTAGCACTGTCTTCTTGCTTGTGGTGTCTCTCTTTATACACAGTTGCAATACAAATGTAGTCTTTGTTGTAACTATACCTATTGTAAAATTAAAAAACGTGCTTTCATATTTCTCAGTAGAGTAAATGACAGTGAAAGGACAGCATGGTATTTTGAACAAGTGTGCACAACATTAATACATGCTGCAAGTATTACTACTTTTGAATTTCTGTCTCCTTAGTAGCACCTTATGGTGCATTACACCAACTAAGGAAAATAATTTATTTTGTATTGAATACAAGAAAGTAAAAAAAAAAATGTTACAACAGAGCATCAAATACCTTTTTGTATTTTACCAAATCAATAAACTTCTCATTCAGAAGTTCTGCAAAACTTCATAATCTGAGTGCATAAAATAGGCTTCTGATTTATTTTCTCNGAGAAGTATGATATTTTGGGGATTTATGCGGCAAATCCCCAGACCTATGTGCAAAACTATAGGTGAAAATATAGTAATTTTGAGGTGTGTGGATAGGAACAAGGCGAAAATAAAAACTAAAAAGAAAAAAGGCAAGACACTTACCTAAGGAATCAGTATGTGAGAAAATGTATCTGGTATGTACTAATACACATATAAAAATAATTCAATAAAAGACCATTGAGGTCACAAAGTTAAATAATCGGTTAAGAAATGTTCAAATTTAAGGTCAAGTGCAGAGTTTTATTTCATCCCTCTTGACTGCATCTGCCTTCTGAAATGATGTGGCCCGCAAACCATCTTGTCCAGGAACCCTCACTCATGGCACAGACAGGGTTGACTTGCTCAGGCAGTGAATCAGGTTGGGTAGAGATGAATTGTACTGATGGGATTCCTGTGTTATTTTTAGCTGGACTGGACGTTATTTGATGAATGAGAGTTTGCCTGGGAAAGGGGTGCAATTCCTTACATACACATGGATGTTTAAAGGACAGTAATTTTGTACTGAGCCTCCTCTTCTGACAGGGATTTTCTGTGTGTTAGCTTCCCACACTTTTGTAGAGGAATGCCTTTCCTCCCCATCTCCCCCTCTTCCTCCCTCTCCATACTGGGAGAGTGGCTGTGAATGACTGCACAGGGAGGTTGAGAGGACAGGTGAAGGCCTGCCAGCCCAGATTATAGCTCACTGCACTGAACATTTTCGATTGTAAACAGGTATTAAACAAAATTGAAATATTCATGAGTCATTTAATAACTGCCAGCCCCCTTGTTAACTGACTAAATCAGGATTCTTGTGGAAAATTAGCTTGTGTTTATACAGTTAGTGATTGTGCACTGTACAGCATGCATACAGTGGAGTATATTACGGTTACATATAACTTCAGTCCTGACTTTTAAGATTCTATTTTATGTAGACAATGGACTGTGCAAAAAATCACTCTTAGACGTCATGGTCTGATGAAGTTCTAAGCAGCTGACATCAGGACCTGATGGAAAGGTCATGAAACTCATCTCTGTATAATGCTACAACTCCATCTACAGCATTTTCCTTCTATTTTTTTGTCTGTACTCCTGTTTTGCAAAGGCTAAAAATATTCAGAGATGGACTAAAAAGTGAGAAAGAGAAAAACTTAAACAGCTGCTTATTATTATTTTCTTTTATTCAAATATTCTTCCCTATTTTAGAAATGTCCTTGAAAGCTCTCCTTGTTAATTTAAGTGTCATTAAGAAAACCTGTGGACCATGTGGTCAGCTGAACATCTTCATCCCAGGAGTGCAAACTGAAGAAAAGCAATATATATTTCAGGTAAATATGAGTAACATTAAATGGAGGGATAATGACTGGTCATTTCTATTAGAAGACTTCAATTACTTCAAAAAAACAGAGGGGGGTTTAAAGGGTTTAACTAAACAGTTTAAAGAAATTCTGGGAGAATCCACAGGTGAGCTCACCAAGAAGGATTTCAACAGTAACATACTGTGTGACCCTTTGGCTCTAGGACTCAGACTGTCTCTCATGGGTTTGCCTTCCTTAGCTAGCTCAAACAGCCTTTGCTGGCTGCTCTCACAGCCAGAATTTTTGACTCTCTGATGACTGTGATGTCACTGACATTTTTTGCATTATTCCTTCCCAATTACTGAAATTAGTATTCCAAAGATAACAGTTTATGCATGGCTTGTTTGGCAAACATGGATTTAAATGTGAATACTGCTTTATGATATGCCTGATGTGATAAAAAGTAAAACACCTTAGACACCTGCCTGTTGACAGACATATTGAAAACTCCCTCTCATTTCACATGAACCATTGATAAGTCATTAGAAGACAACAATTTGAAGCTGAAAGAGGTTGAATATTGCACGGTGATGCTCTGGTGATTAATTTGTTATGATTCTAAAATGCATTTGATTTCCACATACTTCACTCATACCTCATATATTTACAACATCTCTTACGTAGAAGAGTGAATTCCATTGCCTCCAAAATGCCTAAACTGAGATAATAGAATCATAGAATGGTTTGGGTTGTAAGGGATCTTAAAGATCATCGAGTTCCAATCCCCCTGACATGGTCAGGGACACCTCCCACCAGACCAGGTTGCTCAAGGCCCCATCAGCCTGGTCTTGAACACTTCCAGGGATGAGGCATCCACAACTTTGCTGGGCAACCTGTCTCACCACCCTCACAGTAAAGAATTTATTTTTAGTAGCTAAATATCAATGTCCCCTATTTCAGTTTAAAACCATTACCCCTCATCCTATTACCACACTCCCTGGTAAACAGTTCCTCCCCATCTCTTCTGTAGGCCCCCTTCAGGTACTGGAAAGCCATTGTAAGGTTTCCCCAGGGCCTTCTCTTCTCCANGTTTTACCATTAAAAGGTTCACACAGGCCCATCTCTCCAACCTGTCCAGGTCCCTCTGGCATCCCTTTCCTCCAACATATCAACCGCACCACACAGCTTGTTGTCAGCAGACTTGCTGAGGGTACACTCACTCCCACTGCCCACATCACAGATGAGGATATTAAACTACACTGGTCTCAGTACCAACCCATGAGGAACACCACTTGTCACTGGCTTCTGCTTTGACATCAAGTCATTCACCACAACCCTTTGAGTGCAGCCATCCAGCTGGTTCCTTATCTACTGAGTAGTCCATCCATCAAATCCATGACTTTCCAATTGCCTTAGCAGAGATTCCAGTATGATCTGATCCATGATCTTTCCAGGAAAAGAGGTGACACTGACTGGCCTGTGTTTCCCGAAGTCTTCCTTTTTTTTCACCTTCTTGAAAGTGGGGGTTATGTTTCCCTTTTTCTAGTCGGTGTGAGCTTTTCACCACAACTTTTCAAATATAATTGAAAATGGCTTAGGAACTTCATCCACAATCTCCCTCAGGACCCATGGATGGATTTCATCAGATCTCATGGACTTAGCTACCTTCAGGTTCCTTAAATGGTCTTAAATCTGATCTTCTCCTATAACGGGTGGTGCTTCATTCTACTAGCCCCTGTTTCCGCTTTCTGCAACCTGTGTGGTGTGGTTAGAGCCCTTGCCAGGGAAGACTGAAGTGAAAAAGTCATTCAGTAGCTCAGCCTTTTCCATATCCTGGATGACCAGGTCTCCTGTTTCCTTCTGGAGAGAGTCCACATCTTCCTTAGTCTTTCCTTTATCTCTGACAGATTTATACAAGTTTTTCATGTTATTCTTGATGTCTCTGGCCAGATTTAATTCTATCTGGGCTTTAGCTTGCCTAATCTGTTTCCTGGCCACTACAGTTTCTCTATATTCCACTCAGTCTACCCATCCTTGCTTTCATCCTCTGTAGGCCTCCTTTTTGCTTTCGAGCTTGTCCAGAAACTCCTTGTTCATCTATGCAGGCCTCCTGGCTTTTTTACCTGACTTTTGTTTTGGGATGCACATCTCCTGAGCTGGACGAGGTGATCCTTGAATACTAACTGGATTTGCTGGGTCCCTCTCCCCTCTAGTGTTTTTTCCCATGTTATCCTGCCAAGCAGGTGCTCAAAAGGCCAACATATGCTCTCCTGAAGTCCAGGTTAATAAGCTTGCTGCCCTAAGGATCTTGAATTCTACCATTTCATGATCACTGCAATCAAGGCTACCCTTGAGCTTGACATTCCCCACCTTGTCATTGTTGCTAAGGACAAGATCCAGTATTGCTCTTTCCTTGTTGGCTTCTCTACCATTTGAAGAAAAAAGCTGTCATTTACACATTCCAAGAACTTCCTAGATTTTTTGTGCCCTGCTGTGTTGTCCTTCCAACAGATATCAGGGTGGTAGAATTTCCCCATGAGGACCAGAGTCTGTGAACACAATGCTGCTTCTATCTGTCCACAGATGTCCTCATCCACCCCATTGTCCTGGTCAGGTGGTCTGTAGCAGACCCCTACTGTAACATCATCTGCCCCTGTGTTCCCTTTAATCTTGACCCATAAGCTCTCTGTTGTCTTTTCATCCATGCCCAGGTGGAACTCCATGCACTCCAGCTGGTCATTGACATAGAGGGCAACTTGTCTCCCCAGCCTGTCCTTCCTGAAAAGTCTGTATCCCTCCATTCCAACATTCCAGTCATAGAAGTCCTCCCACCATGTCTCTGTGATGCCAATAAGACCATAGCCCTGAAGAGCTTGTTTCCCATGCTATGTATATTTGCATAAAAGTGCTTTAGCTGAGCACCCAATGAAGCTGATTTTCTGACTGGAGTGGCTGCATTTCCTACATACTGGTCTTCATGCGGCTTTCCTTTGAAGTGTTTTATCTGTGACTCCCCAGCATCTATTGCCTCAGAGGCCCTTGACTTGTCTCTGTAAAACTTCAAGTGTGCTGCAGCGTAGCCAGCACACCTCAGAGCAACCCATTGAGAGCCTTTGCTAGCAACACATCCCTCAGACCTTGGAGCATCATTCTTTGGCTTGTGATGGGGAATCTGGCTAATATTGCCCTTCCCCAACAAATCTAGTTTAAAGCTTGGTCAATGACCCTCACTAGCTCATGAGCGAAGACGAACAAAATCCAATGTTATCATGCCTCAATCTTTCTTTTGAATTAAAATGCCCAAGTGAAAGGTCAGTCTGTAGGGTGACAGAATGAGTGTGTCATGCTTGGAGGTAGCTTACTGGAGAAATATAGTTTGTGATGTGTTAGGATGTAAATTTACACTATACAGTTAATACTCTGCATGAAGATTCTATATTAATCCATAACCCTTTCTATAAAGGATGAGAGCCATCCCATCTAATTTCAGATATCTTTCATATCTAGTTGGTATGTATATTTAGTATAGGTCAGTCATCTAGAATTCAACGAAGGAGAAAGGCAGTGCTAAAAGCTGATTAATTATATAGCAAGGTAAGTGGAACAACTCATCCTCCGTGTATCTCACTCTTTCTTTAAACTGCAGAGACAATTTAGGCAAGATGTCTAACTTCTGAATGGCTGAAGTTATACAAGTGGTATGCCACGTGAGAGCTGTGAATCTTTCGTCATTGAAACTGGCTTAACGAAACCCTAACTGAAGCCTAAAATGTAGATCCATCTGAGTTACAGGCTTAGCAATTTATAGCCCTAGGTCACACTGTTGGAAGAATACCAAACTAAAGTTATTGGACATACATTTTGACATGAGTTTCTGTTTCATTGGTTTCTAAATTCATGTCCTAACTTAGACTTTTATATATAAATGGATAAGGAAATGGACCAACCAAATTGAAAATGCAAACTATTTTCTTACTCATAGAATAATATACTATGGACAAAAAAATACATTTGCTCTCTTAAAGCAGATTAAGTTCCTAACAACTCAGAAATATTTTTTCAAGTAAGGAGATTTCTTCTTGATTGTTGTTAGAGAAGGACTGTGATAAAGATGACAAGACTGTAGCTTACTTGAATTAATAAGCTCAACAGATGTCAGAATTTCTTTCAGTGAAGTGTGGAAACATTCACCATAACTAAATAAACCTGCATGCTGTGTTGACTATATGCATTCTTATAAATGACTAGGGACATTTATATATTTAGGTAAAATTAAGGGTTATTACACTATTTATCTGTAAAGTATCTATCTATCACACAATTTATAAAGTAAGCATAGCTGTTAAACATTGCATAAAGCATTTCCAACACAAGCTGTGTTGTGGAATAGAAATAATATAGTTGTCAAGACAAACATGCAGCTTCTTTTTTTCAAAAAGAAACTTATTAATCTCTTCAATGCCCAAACTAGTTTGTATTTTCTAAAAACAAAATACTAACTTCTGCTTTGGCCTCCTTTTTTTCCTTTTATTTGCAATCCAAATGAAGGTAAATGGAATTATATGCAAAGTCAGATGGGTTTTACAGAGTTTATTTTGGCACTGGATTTGCTGTCTTGATGTCTTAGCTGGGAGGTGTGTCAACAACAAATGTAGGTTCAGAAGATTCTGCAAGTATCAGTGTGACAAGTCTCTATTCTGTGTTCTCTTTTTTATTGTTATTATTTGTTTTTAACATGAATAGGAAGATCAGTCAGGAATACTGTCTTCCAAAATATCTGGAGAGAAAGATGTCAGAGTATTTTAGTACTCTCTTAATTAGAAAATTCGGAATGAGTAAAGACCTCTGCTGTTGAACATCGGTAAGTGAACCACCACTGACCTCAAAAGACGGAAGAGGTCTTCTCTCTGAGAAGCGAAAGGAGGCAAGCAAATATTGTGGATTTAGAGTTAACTTTAGTCAAAATATCTCTGCAGAGATACCTTAATTGAGTGCACTGTTTTTTGATGGGGTAGAGTTAATTTTCTTCATAGTAGGTAGTACAGAGCTGTGCTTTGGATTCATGCTGGAAACAGCATTGATAATATTGGGATGTATTAGTTACTGCTGAGCAGTTCTTAACACAGTCAGGTCCTCTTCTGGTCCTCACACTATCCCTCCACTGAGTAAGCTGGGGATGGGCAAGAAGTTCTGAGGGGACACAGATGGGACATCTGATCCCAGCTGATTGAAAGAATATTCCCTACCATATAACATCATGCTCAGCACTAAAACTAGGGGGGAGGTTGGTGGCAGGGCACTGCTTGGGGTCTGCCTGGTCATTGGTTGGTTGGTGTTGAGCAATTTTTTTGCATTTACATTACTTTCTTGCATTTTATTTCTCATTCTCCCTTTAATTTCCCCTTTAATTGCAATTTTTAAAATTATTATTGTTGATATCATCACCATCATCATAATTATTTTAATTATTATTTTTATTTTTATTTTATTTTATTTCAATTATCATACTGTTTTTATCTCAATCCATGAGTTTTCTCCCTTTTATCCTTCTGATTCTTTTCCCCCATTCCCTCTGTGGGGGGACTGAGCAAGCGGCTGTGTGGTCCTTGGTTGCTGACTGGGGTTGAATCATGACACTGAGTATTATTGTTTCTAGGTATTCAGAGTATCATCATACACGGCATGATAGCCAATAATCAATAATTTCAAATAATTAGCACAGTGCCAGTTAAGTGGTAAGGTCTAAATCAGCAATGTAAAATGATCCTGTAAGATCTTAGTGAGTTCATAGCAAATGCTTGCATATATTATCCATAAAGGTGAAATGGGTAAAGAGTCAACATATCCTCGATTCTCAATTCCTAAATGTGATCTCATTTTTGGTTCCACCTCCTGATTAATAACTCTTTTTAGGATTCTCACTTATGTTTATTTTTGTTCAGTTCATCCCTCTAATGTTAATTGCCACAGCTGTTAGTGAGGTCATCACTCTTATTTTGGGAATCGCTGCTTTTGACGCAATGTCTTAATTAGCATTTCACATTTTTTAGAAATTAATATAATATCCAAACTGGCACCTAGAAGGCAGCTTTTATGGATACAGGACAATTGCACATTCTTAGAGCTTGTATTAATCCCTTATCTGCTCTGTGAGCAGAAAGAATGGTCTGCTGTGTCTATTAGGACGCAGCCTTTTATGTAACAGCCCTTCAGGGAGAGATGGTGATGGCTGCTGTACTGAAAAAGAGCTGAAGCAAAGACTAAAAATTGACCAATTATTTTTCAGGTGGCTTGAAAATTACTTCCACAATCAAATATCTGTAACAGTTTTATATATACCATGGTACTTTACAATGCTGTCATCACTGAAGTACCACTTCCAGGCAGAGTGGAGTGGCTTCAAGAAGTCTGCATCTTTCCTGTCAGTGGGAAAACACCTGCCTGAAGTAAGTTTGTTTTATTCCTTTGGATGATTTTCTTTGGGAGCAAGCATAAATTAGTATTCAAACAGGGGACATAGTGACATTTCTGTGGAAAAACTTGGATACAGGACCTGCTACATTTTTAGCCAGTTACAGCATATTGTAATAACTTGTTCTCAATTTTACTGTAAAATATGACCACTGCAAATGCAGTTCATTCACTTAATCCAGGTCTTACTAGTCTAAACTCATCAAAAGGTAAATTGCTACCAAAAGCTGTATTCAGAGCTTCATAATACATAATAGATAGTGTCTGGAAAACCATAAGTAATTTTAAAATAAACAATTTTTCCTAGCACAACAGATTTCAATACTGAACAAAACTTAGGAAGCCTTTAGTAAGTTTCATCAGGAGTAAACCGTCATATTGAGTATCAATATGAAAGTTCACACTCATCTGAAAACAAACAGGAGTCCACTGAAAACCATTCCTTCCTTTCCCGTCTCCATCTGTCTGCACTTTTCTGAGCAGTGTCACAGAGGCACATTTTTCCTGTGTGTCCTGCGTATCCATTTGATGTCATTGAAGTCATGTCGAACACTTTGATTTTCAAGATGTTTAGAGAATTCATTACCACATTTGACATCTGGTAACTTGGTAACTTGGCGGTGCACAGTTGCTCTTGATGATCTTAAAGGCATCTCCAAAACAAAATGATTCTATGATTCTATGTATCTGTGATTTTATGATCCTATCTTGCAAGACAAGTATTTCCTCTGATACTTCAGAGAAATTGTCAGAGATCTCAGTATGGTGCTGTTTGTGTACATCCAAGGTGGAATAGATCTGTCATTATTTACCAGATCATTTGGTCCATTTTCTCCATTCTGCCAGGACAGGTGCACACACTGGGCAATAGCTCACATGCCAGGTTCACAGAGCTATTGCAAGCAGTGCCATTAAGTGATGTCACAGCTGTCCCTCACTTAGGGCTAGATTAATACAGTATTAAAGGAGAGGTGAGTAGTTTGCAATCTTGCTATACGCTAGCCTCAAAAGGGAAAACAGACAGTGCTCCACACCTCACTGCCTCCAGATTGCTCCTTGTGCTTTAGCACACAACAGCATTTTTAAAAGTTTCTATTCCTTTTTTTTTTTTTTTGTCTTCCCAGATAAGAGAATTCTGACACGTTCTTCTCACTCCTCTTGCTTTTGGCTCTGCTGCTGACGTAACTCAGCACAGAGAGCCCAGCTTGACCTGATTAAGTGTGTGTCTAGGGATTCGTGGATGAAACAGTCTCCAACCCTCCCAAAACCCTGGTTCCTGGTGCACTGTGCAGCAACATTACCTTGGGTTTTGTGAAATGTCCCACTGCAGCAGCATTCTGTTAATAAGACTAACAGTCTTCTTGTATGCACAATAGATGGAATTGTGTTTGGTAAACCAGGATGCCAAGTAATCTATAAAAATCTAGTTGCCCACATTAGCCTTCGGTTGATGTATCAGCACAATGATTTTGGGTTCAGTTCCTGCTTCTTTTTCAGGTTCTGTTCTTCAGTTGTATGTCCAACAATGCAAAGCTTTTCTTATCTATGTTTTTAGGGATATGATACGGTATATATACACATCTGAGGGCTAACACATAGGAAAAAATGAGATTTTTCAACAGCCTGGACAATGATCACTATAAGTAGTGTACCACACTGAAAAACTACAATTTCATGTTAAATACATCTGAAAGGTATTTCAACAACATTTTGTTTCAGTTTTACAAAACGACACACTTTTTTCCCCTGAAAAAAAAGGAGGCTTTTATTATTTTTTTTTGCACAATTGCTAACCATTCTAGATAGAAATTTTTATTTCATGTTCTCTCTCTATTGTATTATATAGTTTATATTCCATGTCTGGCCCATAGTATAATTTTTGCAAGGCATGTAGAGAAAGTTGTGCCTTATATGTTCCCTTGAGCACTTTGGAGTCGTTCTCATTTTTTCAAGGCTTTTCTGTAGTAGCTTTAGAGTTTTGTTTGTACACCTGTTTATATTGACCTCATCAAAATTATCTAAGGCTTATTTGCAAGTAGATGCTTATGTATGAGCACACAAACTGATTTTAGTTACATTTCTTGACTTTCATTTGCCAGATGTGACCTATCTTCAGAGATTTTGTTTTGTTCACAGCAGATAAGAAATTCAGATTCCACATAAAGAGGGATGTTTTTGAGAAAATGATCTACCAACCAGAGACTCTGTCACAAAAGACATTGTTGTGAACGAGTAGTCCAGAATGACCATAAAGTTCCATGTATTCAGAGGAAAAATTGGAGTCACATTTCCTCTGCCATAAATGGAGGGAAAATATTGTTCAGTGCTTGTTGAGTGCAAGTGTGTGGAGTGTGCGTGAGACAGTATTGTATCCTAAATCAGCTACCCTGGTGTAATGGTGACAGATGCCATGTAAAAAATGGAAGAAATATTGTGCTTGTTCTATAGCTGGAGTTCAGAGGGATCTCAGACTAAAAAATCTCAAAGTTGAAAGAAGCATGAAAAGTGGATTCTGAGGCAAATTTATTGTGACATTTTCTCTCTCATGGTTAGGTAGGTCAGGTAGAGGGGCAAATACAGACCTTATGATTTTGTTTATGCACTGCTGTATCACTTAAGGGGAAAAGCAGCTTTGGCTAAGAATAATCTTGTGTCATATGATTGCTGTACAAAATCTTTCTATATTGCCACTTGTTTTATTCCCAGTCCTTACCTTTGCATTGAATTTGTACTTTAAACGCAGCTGTTTACAGTATGATAGCTGCTGCAGTGAACGGTTATATTTTGAAAGCAATAATCAAGATAGAGAGGAAAACACTAAGCCTCTTCAGCCTAGGAAACAGTCAAGCAGGAAAGATTTCATATAGGTCTATAAATCACAGAATATCAGGGATTGGCAGGGACCTTGAAAGATCATCTAGTCCAATCCCCCTGACGGAGGAGGAACACGTAGAGCAGGTCACACAAGCACGTGTAAGGTGGGTTTTGAATATCTCCAGAGAAGGAGACTCCACAACCTCTCTGGGGAGCCCATTCCAGTGTTCTGTTACCCTCAATGTGAAGAAGTTTTTTCTCATATTTAACTAGAACCTCCTATGTTCCACCTTGCACCCATTTCCCCTTGTCCTATCATTGGACATCACTGAGAAGAGCCTGGCTCCATCCTCCTGACAGTCAACCTTTACATATTTATAAACATTAATATGGTGACCCCTTAATCTCCTTTTCTC
>VXBJ01005978.1:943-13362 GCA_013400055.1 Nycticryphes semicollaris
TTCCAACCACTAAGATTCTGTAATTCAACATGCAAAGTTACCAAGGCAAAATCAGTTGTCATATTAGGGTGTTATGCATAATATCAGTCGCTTACCAAAGATCTGCTGTTGGTAAAAGGTCTCTCTGGCTTGAGGAGCAAACTTGAGAGGCGTCTCAGCTTGAAGGAAGATCACTGTCATGCAGCCACACCGCCTAGCAAAGAGCTCAAAGAAAGCTCACTTAGGCTGTCATATTTATCATATACAGTGGCTGACTTGTAATCAAATTTTATGCAATTGGAAAGGTACGCATGAGGTTCCTTGTACCCACAACTTTCTCTGTTTCTTGATAAAAGTCTTGGAACAGTCACCCACTGTTCTTGTGTTAATCTCATGATCAGTATTCCAAGCATATGCATCAGTGCTCACTGTCTCACTCTTCTCCTTTGCGGGTTTGCAGAGAACTAGTGAAGTTCTTGACCCAGGTGTAGCTGAGGCCTTTACCTCCTTTGGAGACTGTACCAAACTACTGCTGGTTTGGTTAAAGGATTGAGTGTATGTGTCACCATTTTTTTCCCAGTTGACAGCTATCTTCTGAGTTTGCTGAATGCCCCATTTTTCTTACAGTGTGTAAGGTATGAAATAAAATCTTATTGCTTGTAATGCTCTTTGTCTTGCTTGATTTTATCAAGTCCTCCTTTACTCATCTTCTCCTGGAAATAAACATTCTAAACCTTGCTTTTTCTTTAAGACTGCTTATGCCAGAATGAGTACTTCTGTTAGTATAGCATCTCACAAATTAGAGTCAAGACAGGCTGAAATAAAAGCACATTCTAAAACATTTTCTAAATAAATGGAAATAGCTTTTTTCAAGAACTTATCCTTACTTGCAGTTCAACAGGAATAGAAACAGAACAGAAACAGATAGAAAGTTTAAAACTGTCACTCTGTTGTTGAATTAACCTTGGAGCAGTATCTGTTCCCAGGGATTCAGTTATATAGCTGTAATCTAATTTCAGCATATTCATGGCTACACTGAAGTAATAAATCAGGTTCTAGGACCAAAATGAGCCTACAGGTTCCATCTCAAACAGCTTCTGGGAAGATTCAAAGGAAGAATAAGCAAAAGTTTGTTCTCTGAGACTACTTACCACCTAGATGATGCTCCTTACTGTTAACCATAAAGTTCTGATTCTCCTCTGTCCGTTCAAAATCTCTCCTGCTTCCCACAGAAAAAATCAATAGTTCTGTTGAGTCCACAACTGGTTATAGCATTGTTTTTCTTCATCTTTGAAGCCATTTAGAATAAAACCAAAAATTACTAAAACCAAAGTTCAGTTTCAGGAAGTTTTAAAATATCTATCTGATATATTTTAGGACGACAGAATTGTTTTGGCCAAAGAAGATACAGATGTTTGTATGTCCTCCAATCCTAATTCTGTTTTATTATATAGGTTATGACAGTTCAAGTATGAACTCAAAAGCAGCAGCCTGTTGTGATGCTGCTGGTATCACATTCACACTATATCTTTAAGATGGATTAAAATGTCTAGAGCTACCACTTATTATCAGTTGCTTTGTCAAATGACTCTTTAGGTCTCAAGATAAATTTAGCTTCTTTTCTCTCCTTTGAAGTTGCTGGATCACTATAATCCTTGCTTCAGATTTTCCTTAGATTAATATTCTGACAACTACATTAAATCATGTTTTCACTGATATTCTTAAAATGATGACACAATTAAGCCCAGTTCTTACAATTATCTTACTTTACTCCTTTTCCCTCTTGCATACAACTTTTTAATTAGATGCTTCTGTCACATTTGACCTCTGACATCCATTTGGAACCAACTGTTCTATATACCAAGCAGATGAGCTCCCTGGCACATAGTATTTTGGAGGGTGGGTCACTCATAAATCCTAGTCAGCAAATAGCTGATTCCTATATAATTTTGCGTCTCAGACATTTTAAAACTTTGTAATATATTTGACTATAGAGGTAGCTTTTGGTGAAAAAAATGATAGCAAAACAGCATGTGTTTTGGACCATGGCTTTAATTCTATCTTTGTTCCTAAGTTTATGATTCTTAATGTCATCAAATAACAGCATCTCTTCTTGTGACATTATCACATGGTGTTGTTAAAGATATTTGGAGTAATAGCATATGCTGTGCATCAGATTCACTTAGCCCTTGATTTTTCAAAAGCAGATTTTGTAATTATATGGCATTGAAGCACAACCGATATAAGAACAACTCATAATTTCTGCACTGAGGCCATTTTGATTCAGATTTTCTTATTTAGAATAGATTTTCCTCCACAATCAGTCCTTGAGTAATGTTCCTACAGATTCTGAATAACCTCCACCAATTCTTTTCTTGCCACACATGCAAAACAAATAAAGAAAGGTATTTAACCTGTTGGAATCACTTAAGAAATGGTTCCCAAATGCAGGAACCTAGAATCTTAGTGTTATCTTAATTCCTTTTGCATTCTTTCGCTTATGCAAAAGGTTTAACTTTTCTAGAGGCATTAGAAAATATTTTGCACTTCGTGGTATGCAGAGTATTGGGGTGACATGAGTACCTTGGGAACTCTTGAACAGGGTATTGAATATAGTTTGTACTTGAGAGACTCAGGCAGTTCCTTTTATATTTTTTTTCCTTAACTGAGGCATTATTCTGAGTCCTGATGGACCTTGTTCTACTGTTTTGAACTTTGCATTTAATACAGCTTCTTGAATTAGTGCTCTCAGCAGAGAGTTTTCAAGAGTTTATGTATAGACTCATAGTTCAGAACTGGACAGACTAACTCACCAAGAGGGACAATGGAATCCTGGGTTGCATAGGGAAGACAGTGGCCAATAGGTCGAGAGAGGTCGCACTAGTGAGACCACAACTGGAATATTACATCCAGTTCTGGGCTCCCCAGTTCAAGAGAGACTGGGAACAACTGGAGAGAGTCCAGCATAGGTCAATAAAGATGATTAAAGGATTAGAGCACCTCCCTTATGAGGAAAGTCTGAGAGAGCTGGGACTCTTTAGCCTGGAGAAGAGAAGGCTGAGGGGAGACCTTATTAATACTTGTAACTATCTAAAAGGTGGGTTGAAGGAGGATGGAGACAGATTCTTCTCAGTTATTCCCAGTGACAGGAATGGACACAGGCAATGGACACAAGCTGGAAAGTAGGAAGTTCCATTCGAATATGAGAAAAAACTTCCTTACAGTGAGGGTGACGGAGCACTGGAACAGGCTGCCGGGGGAGATTGTGGAGTTCCCTTCTCTGGAGATTTTCAAGACTCACCTAGATACCATCCTGAGTAATGTACTCTAGGCAACCCTGCTTTAGTAGGGAAGTTGAACTAGATGATCTCTGGAGGTCCCTTCCAATTTTGATAATTCCATGATTCCGTGATTCCATGAGTGAAATAGCAAAATATGAATATGTTACATCTACTTGCAAAGTTGGAGCTACTCTTTGGCCTCATTACAGTCCTGTCTTGCTGTAGAATGCAAAACCTCAAACCTGGGAGCTTGTAGAAAAAGTGAATAAAAGGTAACATATGCCACAAATAGCTTGAATGTTGCTGACATCCCAGCTAAGGTTTTATTGACACACAGTACTGTGCGCTCTCCACAGATGTTTGAAATTTAATAAAAGAATAGGGAAAGATCACATGTCCTAAACACAATTCTTGATTTTTAGACTGAAAGTAGACAAAAAAGGAATATAGGGAATGATCTGAGGAAATATGTTTTTAAGAATAACACTTATGGAAATAAGTTCCCTGAGTGTTTTTACCCTCTAACTGTGAAGCTACAATCAAACAGCAAGTTTGAAGAAATTCTAATGGAGATTTAGTGATCCCTACAGTTTTTATGTGGTAATTCCCAGCCAGGCTAAGTAGCTAAGAGTAGCTCTGTGAGTACCTTAAGGAAAAAGGGCAACTTTGAGGTAATTGTTTTTATTAGGGAGCAGGAAATGTGCACAAGCAAAAGCACTCAGGCTCAGATCTGCTCATTCTCTTTTTGCAGCCTATCTACGTAACACAAATATGCTTCTGTAATGGGGCTCCGTTTTGTTTTTGTTAATACACCAAGGAGCAGCCTGAGTATTTTCAGCTCATTGGTCTGATAGCAGAGCTTGAGTCTTCAGTATTCAATTGTTCTCCCAAATTAATATTTCTGTTACAAAATAAGGCTATAAGCAGGAAATACAAAAGTAGAACTGCAATGCAAAAATATACACTCATGAAGACCTAAAAAATATTTACCGTAATTCCATGCTGTAATTATTACATGTAATACAATTGCATATGGTTATGTCCATCGCAATCATTGTTATAAAATATGCAGTTACACAAACATTTGGACAAACAGTTGCATGAAATTTTCCTCAATGCATTTAAAATCTGAACTCATGAAATACTGTTACAATCCCTAGCAGGTTCCAAGAAGGCTCTTAGGCAATAATTTCTGAAGTGCTACTACAGGTGTCATCAAATTATTTTCTTTTTTAAGCCTCAAAACAGATATCTTAAATCATCAGAATCAGAAATATGAAACGTTATTTTTTTAGTAAAGATATAGATTTTTGACATTACTTAATGTATGTATGGAACGTAGTTAAAGTCCTCTGAATTCCAACAAAAATACCTCAATCTTCTCTCCTCCCAGAGCACTCTAAAATGTAGATTTTTTTTTCCTATAATGAAATGAAGCAGCATATGAAAGTTCTTTCATTTATAACTTTCTAAACATTCTTTGCAAATGTCTTCTGGAGGTAAGACATGAAGACAAGAGAGAGTAAATGGTGTATGAAAGAGGTAAATCAGTGTGAGAGTGTGAAAGAGCTATAAACAGTGGAGAAAAAAATTGGGCTTTATAGATACATCTTTTACAGCGTATGAAGTAAAGCAGTAACTTTGCCTGAAAGCTTTTCCACAACCCCATTTGATTATAAAGTAATAAAATGGAATTTAAATGGTTAGAGGTTTATCTTTTCAGTTCAGCTCTACCTTTGCCAGTTTGATTAATTATTTAAGCATCATGAGGCAGATACATCAGGGGAGATGAAGACAATCTTAAAATATTCGGTGGTCACTGAATGATGGGAAGACTTTTGTTTCTGAGTCTTCTCTCCCACAAATAAATGTCTCAACTTCCAAATGTTTCAGGTGCATATAAATATTTTCAATGCAGTTTAGAGAGTCTTGAAGACCAGAACAAAGTTTTAATGATAGAGGGTTTAATATTCGGTGACACAGAACAAGTTTCCATTCTGCTGGGGTATGTTTCTTAGTCCATGCATTTTTCTAAAACATATTTAGGTCTTCCCAAGTCATATATTAGACTTTTCTCACTAGAGGAAAGAAAGTTTCACTAGATATTATTCAACATTTCATCTGTGGATGAAATCTCAAAAAAGGATCAGAAAATATAAATGTGGTTCTTAGATTGATACTTTATGGAAAAGCTGTATTTGAATACAATTCAGAGATAAGTAGTGCAACTCAAAATTGTTCTTTGCAGTCAGACGTGAAAACACCAGTGAGCTGTTTCAAGCCTCTAAAAATTTGAAAGTAAGTAGCAGAATTAAGACAAAAAGACCACAAATAATTCACCTATGACGTTTAACTCACTTTAATAAAAACCTTATATTTATTGAGGGAGTTAATTAGAATTCTAATTAATCCTAGCTATTCCCTACTGTTGTAGGATTTTACATTGTGGAATAACACTAGCCAGGAGATCCTTAGTCATCTGTTCCCTCTTTGCCACTGTGCCAGTGACTTGAATACTTGCCTGGAAGCTGAAAACAAAAATCAAATGTCTTTTTCAGGGCAATGGTTTGAACCAAAATCCTCATATTTGAGGGCATGATCCTTTGCACTCTTGATCAGCATCTGTCTTTTAAGTAACATAATGGGTTGTTGTCCTGTATAGATACGTAGGTGTTTACTCTATTTGTTTCCTCTGAGTCTGAACAAAAGCATTTTTTTCCAAATCCTTTTGGCATACTTGACAGGAACAATTAAAGCTCTACTTCTTGCTGATAATTTATCTATCCTCTATTCCTGTCTTTTTTACAAAAGAAAGAGAGAAACATATAGAAGTTTAGGTTTGGATTCTCAGAATCACACAGTGCTTATTTCTGTTAATTCCTAGTAATTTCAATTTGCATGAGGGAGGGCAAGATATTTTTTTCTGTATCACTGAGAAGCCAGGCTAGATGTCTGATAACACAAGATTTTCCATGACCAAAGAAGGAAACCCAATTTTCCCAAGGCCACAGTTAATTTTCTAACTATTGCAGTTAGCTCCTATTTAACCAATATGACTCATTTTACAACTGTAGATGGAAGATTAAATGAAGCACATGAAATTTGGTCTGTCAGTGACTGATGGATTAGATGTGAAAATTTTACTTCTCTCGTATTACTTATAAAAAAAGAATTTTGTCAAATTTATTTTAAAAAAATGGATTATCTGACAAGCTACATAATATACACTTTTAAAATGCTTGAGCTGTGTAATCACATAAGCATTTCTATAAACCTTGTCATTCTAGAGCTGTAGATTTATACTGAAAACTAATTGTAAAACTTTAAAAGAATGTGTCCTGTTGCAGAAAAAGATATGAAATTGTTGAAATACATAAAAGGACGGTAGAGAGTCATATTATCAAGAAGTGACAACATTAAAAAAGACACATACTGCACTAACAAAAGTAGATGATGCGATTCCTAATTTCTTAAATTTCAAGACTACTTCGGATTTAATTATGGAAACTTTGTTCATGAAAACCTTTAGTGATAATGATAGTTTTAATACAATAAGATTTAGATAGATAGGATGATCCAAAAAAAAAGACTTGGTTTTAAATAGTTGCTCACATTAGGTTTCAAGAAAATCTGTTTCAAAGAACTAAAATACATAAGTCATAGCTGGATCAATTATATTTCTCTGAATAGTCACTGCTAACCTTAGCACAAGTGGATGATAAAAAATATAGATGTGAACTCTCCCCTGAACCGTTTTACCAGGATAACCACAAAAATGTTGAACTTCTTGCAAATCATTTTAAACTTACTCCCCTGTTTCTTTACATACATTTTTTTCATTCTATTGCAAATTATAAATATAGTCTATTCTATAATGCAATATGTATGTTATTGAAGTTATGTTGTATGTATTTAACACAATATATGTTTTGCTTACTTATGAAACATTTAAGGACTGCAACATGTACATAGTTGCACCTGATGTACAGCTCATGGAACAATTTTTTGTAGCCTAGTGGCTGAGTCTTCTTATTAATTCTCTCATCATATGCAAATGGATTAAAAGGACCTTCTTGTAATTCTCAGAATGATAGTGATACTATACCAAATTCTTCAGCTTGCTCTTTTTTAAAGCAAAATACAGCATATGCTTGAGATATATATGATTAAATTAGCTGATCCTGTCTGAGTCATCCTTCCTTTTCCTTCCTTCTGTTAATAATCAGTTTTCTCTCTTTTTATCTTTTGTCTAGCTGTCCCACACATGCAAAGTTAAAAATAAAAAAATCAAGAATATTGCTAGGAACATCCAGATTTGAAAGTCAGATGAAAATCAACACTGGACAAGGGCTTGGAGCATATTTTACCACAGCAACATATAATCATATGCTGACTTCCAAAATGTATGGATGTTAACAAATAACAAGTTTACAAGGCAATTTTTCCAGTCCTTATAGTCTGTATTATTTCCTGCTTCCTCTGTTTCTTCTGTCTTACTCTATTAGAAAATCTAAGAATGTTTTTAATCCTTAGTTTCAGTTCGGTAATCAGACATGCCATTTTATGACCTGAAGTACCTTACAAACTGGGATAAGTCACAAAACCATTATCAACAAATCTACTACAATTGCTGACTTATTATTTCATAAAACCTGAAATTATTATTGTAAATGTTAGTAATCTGTGATTTACTGAGAAGATTAGTGGAATATAATTCAGTTTCATCATTAATCTTAAA
Organism: Nycticryphes semicollaris; assembly: GCA_013400055.1. Taxonomy (NCBI): domain Eukaryota; kingdom Metazoa; phylum Chordata; class Aves; order Charadriiformes; family Rostratulidae; genus Nycticryphes; species Nycticryphes semicollaris. The sequence continues at coordinate 8,942 of VXBJ01005978.1, forward strand.
GCTCTGTGCATATTTAATACAGCTGATGGAAATCAATTTAAGCAGTTTAAAAAGATTATGATCTTGCTTCATGCTTGTAGCAACAGCATAGTCTTGGAATCTAAATGTCTTTTTTTTTTTTTTTTTGGATGGGGAGACAGGCATTTTACACTATTGGCTTTGCATTTAGATTGACTGATCATACTTAATGCAGAATAAAAAGTGGGAGTTTTGTAGGAGTGCCATAGAAAGCACAAAGAGATGGTGCAATTGGGAAAGGACAGGGTGCTAAAGGTGGCTGGGTTTCCCTGTATAGACATCCTGTTTCTTCTGTCCCATAGCTCCCATTTTTCAGATGACCACTTCCCGATTCCCCATTTCCCACTTTTCTTCCTGTAAAGTTCTTCCCACCAGAAATACTCTCCCCAGTGGTTTCCCTCCCCCCATCCCTTTTTCCCCTCCCAAAGGTGCCTGTTAAGTGCATCGTGCTACAAAACATACAGCAAGCTTGGCACTGATCTTCCACCATATATATTTTATCCCACATATGATTAAAAATAGTTGTGGAAGTAATTGTGTTCTTCTACAATCTTAAAGTTAATGAATGCTACTGCTCTCTCCTGACTACAACGTCTCTTCCCAGGCTCTGATACCCATCTGACTTCCTACGCTCCCCTACATCCAGCACCCTGCCCTCAGTCCCTTGTAACCAATATTGCTCTGGTTGGCAACACTGCTGCACCTTTCATACATCCTCACTAGCTCTGCTACAAGAATCGAGGCAAGGCTCCTTCCAGCAGGGTTTACAAAAACCATATTCAGGAATTACTTACTAAATCTGGCATGGAGGGGGTAGTGATGGCAGAAAATGTAAGCATAACAGGGGAAAAAATGGATCCATTATTTGTTATATTCATGGGAAAAAGTTCTATACAGATTATGCAGAATGCCCTGAGTACTTATCTGTCAACCAGCAGCAGAAAAGCCAGGAATATGAATCTGCGCATTGTAGCCCTCATTGTGGAAGAAGAGCAATATGAAGAAAGCAAACATGCACGCACACAAATCCATCAAGAAGTTGCTGTACCTTTGAGCAAAAACTGAGGACTCTTTCCTAAACCTGAGGATGTAGCCCTGTCTACAAATAAGGCTGATTTCCCTGATTTGCTGAAGTTAATCCTCCTATGAGAAGAACAGCAGAAGTCCTGCATGAATTATTGTGTGTATTCATTCCTCTGTACTCATTCTCTTATGTATGTTCCACAATTAGAACTTGTCCTTCCTAATTTTTATTGTATTTTATACATTTATTTTCTCTTCCTATTCTCCCTTTGTATCTTCTACTGTCAAGGTTTCTTTTACCCTGAGTGTCATCTTTATTATATAGCAGATGTTTTGTAAATTTATAATGCGGTATTTATTTCAGTCTCATGTTTATTTTTTCTATGGAACTTATGAGCAAACAGACCTTAAAAAAATTTTAAACCAGCATATCTCAATTTGAATACTTTCTAGTGATTCTCAGAGCGCTACAAGTGCTTCTGCGACATCCTGTTGATTGGTTTTTCAGCCACTTAGACTTGTTTCTAATTAGTTAAGTAGATATTCAAACTGCATATGCCGCTTACTGTGCTACTCAGTTACACTAAATTACACTAATCCCCTGCCCTTAATTTATCTTAAAATATTTAAATCCAGATCTTCATAGTTGCAGAAGGTAATTAAACATTTACATTGTATTATTAAAATTTAATGTAAATATTCCATTAACACCTTAATTAAGTTTTTACTCTGAATATTTTAAGGTTCAATGATTTGTTCACTGTTAAATGTTGCAAATTGACTTGGTTAATAAAGACAATTAGATCTACTTAATGAAACCATATATAGACGGCAATTTATTTAAATTTTGTTAAGGAAAATATAATATGATTTATTGATGATGACAAATGATAAATTTAGTAATGCTGGGATTGGATATAATGGTAACATTAATAAACTGGGTTGAAATTAACTTACATAAAGTTGGTAACTTTTACATCAGACACTGATGACCACTGTATACAGCTACTATACAATACACAAAGTTTTAACTGAGTATCAGAGATGCTACTTTACTCACAGATATGGGAAAGGAAGGAATGGAAGAAGATTAAGAACCTTTGTTCCTGAATTTCATTCACCATCTCTTGAGAGTTTTAGTAAAACAAAATACCATGATCTTATCTTCCAGTTTCAATTTGGAAAAACATTTGGAACATCTGAAACTAAAATATTAGTCTTAAAATGCTTTTTAAAATAACCTTTTAGTAAAAAAATATGAAGTGAACAAGAACAAACATAGCACAACAGCTTGAAATAAAATAGAAATACCTATTTCAAACAACTCAAAGTACAAAAGACTAAATAAATAAACTACAACAGAAAACCACCACTTTTTAGGAAGAAAATATTTTTTTCTTAATTTTCTTAATTTTTTAATTGGCTTCAGGATGTTATTCAAAGACAAATGATGCATTGTAGTATTGATCACAGATTAAATGCAAAACTGCATTGGTTTTATACATAATCTATCCTTGTTAAATGTAAGGAAGTAGATTTTAGACTTTTTTGGCAGCTTTGTAACTACTTTTCTATAATTGCAAAGTTCAAATCTAACTACATGAGGACTAAAGCAGCAGTTAAAGTAACAACATATACAATGTGAAATTATATTTCTGAATAGAACTATAATGTAGGTAGGTTTTGAAGGGTTTCCTTTGATATATGTACAGAACTTCGGTATGTGGAGACAGTTCAGTGTTTAACATGTCTAAAAAAAGTATGGGAAAATATTAACATTCAGATATGTGCTGAAACTCTCACCTGAACATTCTCATAAAAAAAAAAAATATTCCTCTGGTGCATATTCTGAACGTTTATGTACTTTAAGGCACAACACAATGAGGTTCAGTAAGATAGTGAGATAGTAATATGATATCTAGGAGTTTTACTGATATGTGTTAGGTATGATTTTATGTACTAAATTGTAAAGGCAAGGTAGCATAAGTTATGACAGATCTTTGTCGTATAGGCCTATTTTAGTTTTATCTGCAAGAGTGTGTGTTGCCCACATCCTTACTTTTATTCTTTTCCTGATGGGTTCTTATGGTGGTCCTGTCAGTACTAGAATTCCAGTATTAAATTAGTGTAAGGAATGGTCCTTCAACATATTTTACTGTCAAGATCTGTATGTCTTCTGAGAAATAAACTAAACTTGTCATAATCCTGGAAGAAACCTTACAGATCAGATTTTTTTACATATAATCTATTTTTAAGGATTACTAATAATCACAACAGCAAAAGTTGAAATCAACAGTTTTGTTGGGCAAATAGAACATACAGTCTCTATATATAATTTCACAGACTTCAAACTTTTTACATGAGAGAGTTCTTATTCATTTGAGCTCTGCAAAAGCTCAACAATCTCTCATATCTTTAGATCATCACAAAAGAAAATCCCGATATAGTTGTGTGTTGTAAAATCATAAGTTGTAAAATTTTAGGTGTTATTTACTATGGGATTTTTTCTTCAATTAGATACTATTTTCAGGATGCATTTACAGAAGCTAGTAATAGTCAAAAAATGACAATGAGAAAAATATTTGTCACAGTATAGGGTGAGAAAGTATATAAATTAGATGTTCTTCATTTTACACTTCTAAAGCTAGTTTTTGTCCACCCTGCAGTGTATTATGGGCTAAGAAAGTTTAAGGTTCAAAAGATCTAGTCTGTCAAGGTGATTATGCCCTCAAAGTTCTTTAGTGGAATTTTACACTACAAAATCCAGACAAGGATCACTGTACCTACATTAAACGAATAACTTTTATTAGAGTTAAAGGTAAGTGTCAGAGAAAATAATATTTACACAATTACCTTATTTTCAAAGGTCTTTCCTGTATCGATTTTAATCTGTCTCTTCTCAATAGCAATGACTAAATCATTCTTAAACTGTTTTCTGAGAAAGGCTTTGTTTCTAGGAAACATGCAGCAGTATAAGTGCTTGCAAGTGAGTGACAAGATCCCAATACCACTGCCTTCCTAGAAATGGAAAAAATCTTCAAGCTCCACAGCTAGAGATCAGCCACAGTATGAAGATGAAGGAAAACTAGTTTTTCTGCTGGAGCTTTGTTGCCATTTCAGTGGGGATTACAAATACTTTCCATACATAGCTGTACAAGTAATTTCTAGCTATTTAGCTTCTTATTAGAATATTTGAATGTAACTTCGAAAAATCCATGCAAGCTACAATTTAGCAGACAATTTTAACTATGGTAACAGTATACATTAGTAAATTTTAGATAAGCAGCACATCATCCCTATTAGTAAAATGCAATTACTTGGAAATATTAGCTGGAGGTTTTATATTAGTATTTATTTTATTCTACATTATTATTAATTGC
>VXBJ01005978.1:17625-34683 GCA_013400055.1 Nycticryphes semicollaris
CCTTCCTGCAGATCAACTCTCCCGCCTAGCTTAGTGTCATCTGCAAACTTACTGATGGTACACTCTATATCCTTGTTGAGATCATCAATAAAGACATTAAACAGAAATGGTCCCAATACCAAGCCCTGAGGAACATCACTTGTGACTGGCCACCAGTTGGATTTAACTCTGTTGAGCGCTACTCTTTGGGACAGTCCTTCCAGCCAGTGCTTGATCCGGCAGATCGCACACTCCAGACCACAAGCAGCCAACTTTTCCATGAGAATTTTGTGGAGGACTCTGTCAAATGCTTTTCGAAAGTCCAGGTATACAACATCCACAGTCTTCCCCTCATCCATAGGAAGAACCCACTGTAGGATTCAATTTTCAAATAGATCTTTGGCAGGTCCTTTGCTTTGTGGAATTCTTTGCTTTCGCATTCAAGGAATACAATGGAAACAGAAGAACCTTTCTCCAGATTATAAACACGGGTTCACATAGAAATATATTCAGTTATTCGTATAGCAGTATTATATGCTTAGGACTGGTGGTTGATACAGATTAATGCAATTCTTTTAACTGTGTTTTCTCAGCAGTAAGGTGTTGAGTTTTTTAACAATTGAAAAGTTATCTGTAAAAAAAGTGATTGCAAATGGCCAGACCTTTGCTCCCAAATCAAGTAGAACTATTGTTTGAATGTACAGATTTTTCTGTCTTAGAGCCACACAATGCAGGCATCCAATAAACAGCATTAGATAGTCATATCTTTACTCATTTATTTTGATATTGAAATCACCATACTGAAGCTAATGAGACTTGAAGTAAAGTATTATTCCCTAAGAGAATTTGTTGTGCAGTCAAAGCGAGCATTAGTTTCATGTGTTCCTGGGAAATATTGAGGCACAGATTCTGGTGATTTGCACTACGTGGTTATGGCTCACCTCTCTCACCATTTAGCCTAATGCAAACTGCATCAGCAAATTGCCCTTATTGCTCACCACTAAAGGTAACTTGATATGAATTATGTGCATTTGAAATTGCTTATTTCTAATTGTCCAGTTTGACTCAGAACCAGCTTCAGCCTGCATGGTGTAACCTACAAAACATCACAGAATCATAGAATCACAGAATATCAGGGACTGGAAGGAACCTTGAAAGATTACATTCTGCTTTATAGTGCATAGCAAAGGATGTGAAATATCCACAAAATACTGAGCAGCATTTAAGGCTGCTTCTTTTGTTTTAAGATCAATATAAACTTTATCCTGGTTGTAGTTTTAGCAATAGTTTGTGTCAGGAATGAGTTTATATGGGCTCATACTTAGCTGTGATTAGCTTTTACTCCTTGTTTTATAATTTAACTGTGAAATGTCAGAATTCATAATTAAAATTATGAATAAGATGAGTAAAATTGTAAAATATCTAAGGTAAGAGACTTTGAACAACTCTGACTTCCTAAAATCAATAGTAAGCTGTAACAAGATAATAATTCAGATAAATTGATCTTGTAACCTGATAACGAGGAGGAAAATCATCCTCCATTTTAAATATATAAAAGGAATATTCTCATGATTTGAGAGTATGAAGGAGAGATGTTGTAGGTAGAAAATCAAACAAAGTAGAAACATAAATCAAACTCCATTCATTATCTGTGTTTCCAAGTCTTCATGCTATCAAACCCCAGAAATTGAAGCTTTCCTCATGACTTGCTGCCATGATGAAAGAGAAATACTAACTTAGCCTGTAGTTACAGACTTGATAGAGAAGTCAGTGGGTGGGATCTTTGATGTGTATGCAGCTATGGAGGAAAGCTGGGTGATCATAGTCATCCCTTTCTTACCTAAAGGTGTATGAAAAACTTCATGATTCATAGAATCACAGAAGCACTTTCATTGGAAGAGTGCTTTAAAGTCATCAAGACCAACCATTAACTTAGTCCAACTAGCCAAGTTCACCACTAAGCCATGTCCCTCAGTACTTATTATGGCATAATAGGTAAAATATGTGTGTTTGACAGAGATACTGGTTTTGGGGGTTTTTTTCCCAAGAAAATGTAATCACTGTGACATACATTTTAAAGGTCCGGGTACATAAGCACACACATTCGTATGAACAGGTATGCCTGCAGTGCACTCTTACAGATACTGAGTGCAAAAAGAGGGTTGGAATTTTTATGGTTGTGTTTATACCAATGGTTATTATCATGCTGGCTAAAGTATGCAATTTTTCTAGTCTTGTTACTTACACTGTCCTTTAAAATAAGTAATTTTTACATGTAAACACTTCCTTTTCATATTTCACTTCCTTGTCTTACTCTATTATGTTATTTTACAATGAGAAGACCTAGGGTTTATTTGTAAACAATTTTTAAAAAACAGGTCAGGAATTGTTTTATATGCTTTGTAAACTTTGCATTAACTCTTTTTCTCTCCTAACATTTGCTTTTATCTTGTCTGCATTCCAACAGTTTCCACATAATGGAGCTTATTTTGCATGATGAATTACAGAAAACCTTTTCTCATTCATCAGAAATGTGGTACCTTAAATCACAGTAGGCCAAATTCTGCTCTATTTGACATCCACACCACTTTAAATGAGGTAAACAGACTGTCAGTGTTGTAAATGATACTAGTGTTTGATTAATAACATGCATAGCTTCCTAAAGGAGAGAAACATCAGGCCAGATCATATGGACTTTATTAGGATTCTGTCAGCATTGCAAGTTTGCCTTGGCTAGGAAACACAGTGTCTGACGATGATAGCCATGAAGTTGAACCAATCAAATTTCTGACTCCCATTCCAGTTCAGATCCAGCTGCAACTGACATTGATTGATTCTATTCTGGGACAAGCTCAGCAAAACAGGCCAGGTTGAGTTAGTTCTGTTCCAGGAGAATGGTGACAACTAAAACCACCTTCAGCTTCACGTTTGTTTCAACCACCTGTGCTTATGACCCATGAATAGAGGAGAAGCAATACTAAGCACAGTAGGTCTGTTGCCAAAATTGTTACAGGTACTAGTTCATAGTAGACATAATTTTATTTCTGTAAAGCTCCTCCATATTACTTTTACTGAAACCTTGAATTGCTCTGGACCCTAGAGAAGAACAGATCCATTCCTCTGAATCTGTTTTTTCCTGTATAAGTGTTGACTGTTTTTGTGGCTCTTCACCTCAGTCAAACCATTCAAGGTATTTTAATATTGAGAAAGGATAGCAATATTACTGTCCTTTCATGAAAGAAATTTCTAAAAACACTTTACTTGGGTTTTATTTTCATTACAAGCTTGTTGATGAAAAGGAAATTGCTTGTGTATTCTTTTAAGGCAAATCACTTCTCCAGCTACTCAATCTCAGTATTTGAGCAGCACAGAGTGTGTGAGACAGGATGTTCTTTAATCCACAGATCATTCTGAAGTTCTTGATACATGACTACATAAAAGTACCAGACAGAGGTAGACACTGGAGAATATATTGATATTTCATATCCCTGCAAGGTTTGGCACAAAGCAGAAAACTGGGACATGCATTTTAAGACTTAAAGCCTGCAGGAAGAATTCTTCCATAATGTATTATGGTATGTGTGCAATTCATGAGTAGAATTAGATTAGTAAAGGAGCTATAAATCCAATAGTGACAGGATATAAGTTTGTAAAATGTACACAGAGCAGGTAATGACAGAAGACATTCACGTGCTGGACCCAAAGAAGGCAAAAATGTTAAAAGTTTAGAAAAATTCTTAACAAGTTGCAGAGTTGCTACCTTTCACCAAGTTGTGGCTTGTATGACATACAGCTTGTTTAGTGGGGTCTGCATCTTTCTGATGCTTAAATATGTGAAATTTTCAGTGCTAGTCTAATTATCCTGCCTGAAATGATGAAAGGGTGAGACTTACTAGTTCTTTAGCATACCTGTGTGGATGTTTAAAAACTGTAAAATGATACAAGTACTTATGCTTTGCCAAATTAATTAGTCACATGTTCAACAAGTGAACATGTATGCAGTACCACTATGTGATCACCTGGAACAAAATCCTCTCTTTTAACCTACGCCACTTCATATTTTTTACTCACACTACTTAGTGGAATTCTGTTAGTTTCCAGTAATTGCTTGTCATGGTTTAGCTCCAGCTGGCAGCAAAAACCCACACGGTCTTTCAATCATTCCCCTGCAGTGGCAGAATAGGGGAATAATTGGAAGAAAATGACAAAACTCATAGGTTAAGATAAAGGTAGTTTAACAAAACAGCAAAGGAAAGAGGAAAACAACAATAATATTGATAGAGGAATATACAACACACCATGATTTACCACCACTCACTGACCAGAACATGAAGCCCAACCTGCTGCAAGAGGAGATTTATGCCCTGTCCTGGGCCAGCTCCCTCAGCTGTATACGGAACATGGCATCATCAGGTATGGATCACCTGTTTGATTAGTTTGCTTCAGCTAACCTGTCTGTGTCCAGTTGCAGTTCCTTGTGAAAATTAACCCCATCCCTGCTGGAACCATGACAGAATTCTACAAAGGAAATATGAAATGGAAACCCTTCTTCCCTTTCTCGTGTTATTTTAAAGTTTAAATAAAATATATATGGTCTCAAATGAGGTCTTTCAGAGGTTCCCACTGCAGTTTCTATTCCAATTAGTGTAGCTTTTCTAGTTGTATGGTTTTTCGTATTTGCTTTTCTTTTACAGTGTCTTATTTGTACTTGATATATGGAAAATCACATGCTCACTCATAATCTGCAAGCATATTAGTCAGCTGGCCTGTTAGTGTTTCGCTGTACATCTGTTACCTGGCCAGGCAGCTCACAGGTGTTTTAGTCCGTTGTCCTTTCACAGGGTGGGGTCAGTTAACCATAGCCATAAATTCATTCCCTTTGGTTTTGAAGGAGCAAAAGAACACATTGTTTCTTTCTTCTGTAACTGAATAAGTAATGACGATTCTTTGCTACTTGTTAGTTTTATTGGTCCTTTAGATGAACCTTTATGCAATTGTTAATGAAATAGTAACAAGATAGCATAGGAAAGGACATTTGATCTTGGATATCATTGCCAATGTCTAGTTTCAGACTTGTAAGCTACAGCAAAATAGTACAAGGGTCCCAGTTGCCCATAATGCAAAGTAGTAAAATAGATTTTACTTTTTGACAGCCATGTGTTTTATTGCAGAGAGAGAAATTATTGTCCATTTAATCTATTTGAATCAATTAGAAAGTTAACTCATAATTTCACAGATTTTCCTAGCTATATAACCATGCAAATTGTAGCAATAGAAGAAAAATATGACTATGGGTTTAATAGATCATGAGATCATAGAATTATAGAATAGTTTGGGTTGGAAGGGCTCATCCAGCCCAACTCCCCCTGACACGTGCAGGGACATTTTCAACTAGATCAAGTTGCTCTGAGCTCCATCCAACCTGACCTCAAATATCTCTAGGGATGGGGCATCTACCACTTATCTGGGCAACCTGTGCCAGTGCAGACAAATTCCCTCTTTTAGTTTAAAGACATTACCCCTTGTCCTATCACAACTGACCCTGCTAAAAAGTTTGTCCCCATCTTTCCTTAAGTAGTGAAAGGCTGCAATAAGGTCTCCCCAGAGCCTTCTCTCCTCCAGGATGAACAACCCCAACTCTCTCAGCCTGTCCTTGTAGCAGAGCTCCTCCAGCCCTCTGATAATTTTTGTGGCACTCCACTGGACCTGTTCCATCAGGTCCATGTCCTTTCTGTGTTGAGGACTCCAAAGCCGGACACAGTACTCCAGGTGGAGTCTCGCCAAAGTGGACTAAAGAGGCAGAATCATCTCCCTCAACTTGTTGGCCATGCTTCTTTTGATGCAGCCGAGGATGCAGTTGGCTATCTGTGCTGCAAGTTTGCATTGTTGGCTTATGTCTAGCTTTTCATTCACTAGTACCCCCAAGTTCTTCTCCACAGGACTGCTCTCAGTCCCTTCATCCCCAAGCCTGAATTGATACCAGGGGTTTCCCAAGACCCTACAGTTGGCCTTGTTGAACCTTGCAGTGTTCACATGGGCCCACTTCTCAAGCCCATCCCTCTGGATAGAATCCTGTCTATCAGCTGTGTCAACTACACCACTAGGCTTGGTACTGCAAGCCTTCTGAGGGTGCACTCAATCCCACTGTCTATGTCATTGATGAAGATATTAATCAGTACTAGTCCCAGTACAGACCCCTCAGGAACACCACTCATCATCAATTTACATCTGGACATTGAGCTGTTGACCACTAGTCTTTGGATGTGACCATCCAATCAACTCCTCGTCTGCCAAACTGTCCATCTGTCAAATCCATATCTCACCAATTTAAAGAGAAAGATGTTGGGGACCATGTCAAAGACTTCACAGAAATTCAGATAGATTATATCTGTAACTCTTCTTTTGTCCATTGTAACTCCATCGTAACTCCATCATAAAAGGTCACTAGGTTGGTCAGGCAAGACATGTGGATTGTCTCAAATCACCCCCCTGTCCTCCACATGCCTTAGCATAGCTAGGTCAGTAGCTCTCAGTGTCCTCCTTTCTACACTTTTTAAAAATGGGTGCAACATATCTCTTATTCCAGTCACCGGGGTCTTCACCTGGCTGTCATGACTGTTCAAATGTCATGGAGAGTGACTGGGCAACTACATCAACTGATTCCCTCAGGACTTTGGGATGGATTTGATCTGTATATGTAACACCACAGATTTTAACTAAGCATACAAAATTTGAATGCAATGTAGTCTATGTGTGCTAAAGACGAGACAAAAAGAATGTGAATTTATCTAGGGAAACAAAAAAGGGAGAAGAAAAGAAAAACAGAAGAAAAAATGAAATTTACATGTATTCAATTAAATATTAGAGGCAATATATCCACGTATGCGTATCTGTATGCATAGGTATACCACCTGTTTTTTTCAGTGTAGATTCTGAAAAAGGGTAAGGTTTTTTATGTTTTCTTTGTCCCAGGTGAAAGGTGACTATGTACCGGGGAATTAAAACCAGCAATATCACTGCAGACTCTTCTATAATGTAAAGGCTAGATCCTTTTGCCATTTTCCTTTGAGACCAATAGAATAGAATAGAAAATAATAGAACAGAACAGAACTATAATTTTCCTTAAGACAGATTTTAATTCTCTCAGTATTTTCAGTTGCAAATCTGTCAACAGTAATGAATTAATGCTGTCAAACCCCAACGAATAGAAAAATAAGTTTTGGTGTCAATAAAAACAATAAAAAAATGAAGGACCTGGTATTGTTTAGCTTGGAGAAAAGGAGAAGGGAGATCCTATTGCTCTCTACAACTACATGAAGGAGGCTGTAGGGAGTTGGGGGTTGGTCTCTTCTCCCCGGTAAAATTGATAGGATGAAATGGCCTCAATTTACATCAGGGGAAGTTTAGATTGGATGTTAGGAAAAAATGTATTGCTGAAAGTGTTGTGAAGAATTGGAACAGGCAGCCTAGGGAAGTGGTTGAGCCCTGTCCATGGAGGTATTTAAAAGACGTGGTGCTTAGGGATATGGTTTAGTAGTGGACTTGGTAGCATTAGGTTAATGGTTGGACTCAATGATCTTAAAGGTCCTTTCCAACCTATATCATTCTATGGTTCTTCAGTAGCTAAGATACTTTAAACATCTTCGTATTTTTGAAGACACTAGCAAGAAAGTACCCAAGAATCCAAGTATCTTATATATATATAAGAGATATCTACATTCATTGCTGCTATCCTTCTGTGTTATTTCAAATCAAATTTTCTTTCATTTCATTCTTAGAGATTGCTGTCACTTGTGTGTCATTTGTGGTTTTTTTTTCCCCTTGGCAATAAGCTGCTTATAATAGGATTGGGACAGAGGGTCACTTTTATCAGTCTATAAATTATAAGGTGAATGTTAGATTTGCGCTCTTATCCCTGTATCTGACTCCTAGAGAGAGATAGAGTTGATGATATAGGTTTTGTTAAAATAAGTGAGGAAATTGATTATTTCTGTTCTGGTAATCATGCTGAAGTATAGCTCCTGTCAGTTTATATTATAAATGAAACTTATGTTATAACCTCTGTATTTCTTTATATTTTCGGAGAGCTTCTAAACTTTGCATTCTAAATAATGTGTGTAAAGAGCTTGGTCTGCAAGGAGGGCTTCAGCTGGAACCTTTATCTGGAAAAACCTGGAGGAATAAAGGTTAACAGTCTGAAAATAAAGTCATTGGTTTCCCTGCAGAATACCTGCTTTCGCCTCTTTTGTTCCTGCCTTCATGCCTTTTTTTAATATTTCTTAATGCTCTTTTAATATTCTACAACAATATTTTCTTTAGTTAGTTTTTTCACTAGAAAAAACATGACAATGTCTGGTTTGGAACTGAGTGAAAGCTTCAAGATCATAAAGTGTTATTAGCCTCCAAAACTGAGATGATTAAGTTTTCATTCATTATATATAAGTCACTGAATAAATTTCATTTCAGTTATTAATTCTGTTAATTTTAGTCTCTGACTGGCCAGTAACTTCTGTCTGTATTTAACTTCATTAACTCATCCACTTGCAATGTCAAAATTTTCTATAAAGAACAGATGAAATTGAATCATCTGTATTCCTGACCTAATTAGAAAAATGGTAACATTGAAATCTTTCTAGTTCTCAGAAGGGACTTCTAGGTTTTCAAGGTTTCTAAAATTCAGATATAATTCAGATATAATTCATCTAAAAAGAAATCCAGAAAAACATTATATACTGAAGTTTGAATACTACATTGCAAGTTCCTTACATGAAAATCATTAGGAGACTTTTATGCCAACAGATTACTCAAAGAGGAAAAGTTGATGGATTTGTGTCAATAGCACAGACCATTGCTGAAATGAATATTCCTCTAGTTCCACATCTACTCACTCTCCCTCATGTTCTTCTGTTATTCAATATCTAAATTTGTAAGTTAGTTCTCATTCTCATCACTAACCTTTCACTGTTCAAGCAGTGTGTACAAGAGGTGGAATTTATGATATCCTATTGCCGTTAAATCATTGATTGGAACTTAAGTTTACCCCTTAAAATATATGTATTATAAATTAAACTATCAAAAACTAGTTGCAAAGGATTGCTATGTAAAAATATGAAAACAAGCAACTATATAAAACTGTAGAATATTCTAAATGCAACCTGAATTTGTGCACTCTTAATTTTTACAGTAAACTTTATTTTAGACAATTGAAACAATTTACTGTCTTGCTGAAAATGATCCCAAAGAAATAAAGATAAAAGAGAAAGAGGAAAAAATAAGGGAAGAAAAGCCATGTAGAAAGTTATTCTGGTATCCCAAGGCAGTTTTATAAAAAATAAGAAATATTTTTATAAAATATAAGAAATATCAGCAACCAAGTTGAGAAATGTGAAGATAAAAATGTCTGTACCTAGTTACTGCACAGTTCATAGAGGGTGTAAAACTTAAATTAGCACACGTAAAGTAGTAGGAAGAACATGGTTAATTTGTGTTGTCATAGTCCACAAAGTTGTAGAATTGTAGGTGTGAAGTTTCCTGTAATTTTCAAGCAATCCAGCTAAATTCAACAGAACAATAATCATCTTCTATCAGTCTCTGTTTTACATAAATCAATGAACTCATAAAAATGGAAAATGAAACATGGAATAATGGTTAAGAAAGAGGATTGAAAAGATATCACAATGTAGTTTTTTTGACAAACTAGGCAAACTATCAAAATTATGGCTGCAGAGATCTGCCAGGATTAAATGCAATTAAAATCAAATGTTACAGTTTTGTATGTAATTTATTTTCATTATCCATTAGTCAAAAGTAAACGTTGCAGCACCTTCCACTGAAACAGGTTACTTGTTATGAAAAAAAATCAACTCAGCAACATTTGAATTTCTAAGCAAACATTGGAAATTTTTTTTAATAAAAGAAAAAAAGGTAAAATTTACAAATGAAAGGAATAAAACAATTAGTACAATAAAGTACTTAATCATGTGTTAACAAAAAGCCATTGACACTGTCTATTGCCTGCTTTTTGTCTTATGTGGCGTACCTTGATAAATATTCACATTTGTATGATTACTCAAGAACTATGAATATTCTCTGATCCTTGATCCATGTTTAGAATGCAGAAGAAGGATGACTGACTGACCAGAAAGGAAGGATGAATACGCCTTCTGAAGTGGCAGAGATGTCCTCCTCCTTGCTGGGTATTGTTCAGGCAATAAATCAGGCAATAAATCTACCTGCAAAATGTGGTGGGAAATCTCACAAAAACATGTTATCTAACTGAAAGAAACTTTAAAAAGTAAAATTTTTACTTGGGCTATCTAAACTACTTTGTTTTCTTGCTTGGGCAACTATTTCAGCAGCAGCAAAATGTACATATAAAATGAAGGGGAGGAGTACATAGGAGATAAGCTTTTTTCAGACATTTAGATAGTTAGAAAACTTCAGATGCTTTAACATTCTACATATTTTTGCTCACAATCCACAGAGGATCTGCAATGCTTATCTGCAAAATTGGCAATCTGTTGCTCCCAGCGAGTTTCACTTTCTACAGAAATTCTATGCCGATGTAATGTTTTTGTAGGGATTAGTTTCTTACAAAGGGTCAAATAGGACTTGCTAAATGGTCCTCATGTCCTACATTTTAAGATATATATTTTATACATTCTGCCAGTACCTTATAACTCATTGAATTCCCTGTGATTCTGCATGATACTGTTCTCAATCAGCCTCATGACAGAAATTTGTACCTCACTTCCAGCCATTACCAACCTTACAATGCCAGTATGCCTTTTGACTAACACGCTACGTAGCAAAATGTCACGTCGTAGAATCATCGAATTGCCTAGGTTGGAAGGGACCTTTTAGATTGTCTAGTCTAACCATCAACCTAACACTGACAAAAACCATCACTAAGCTATATCTCTAAGCACTATGTCTATCTGCTTTTTAAATACATCCAGGAATGGACGCTGGGGACTCAACTGCTTTCCTGGGAAGCCTGTTCCAGTGCACTGTAAAAACTTTTCCTAATAACCAATCTAAACCTTCCCTGGCACAACTTTGGGCCATTTCCTCTTGTCTATCACCTGTTACTTGGGAGAAGAGACTGAGCCCAACCTCTCTACAAGTTCCTTTCAGGTTGTTGTAGAGAGCCATAAGGTCTCCTCTGAGCATCATTTTCTTCAGGCTAAATAATCCAACTTCCTCAGCTGCTCCTACAAGACTTGTTCTTCAGATCCCTCACCAGCTTTGTCACACTTCTCTGGAAGAGATGATATGTCTCTGCTATACATTTCAAACTTCTAAAACCAATGGATCCCCACTGAACAGTTCCACATCCAGAACATCTCTCTGTGTTCCTCAAGTTATTTACTATTTCCTTGCTTCCTAGTGCAGCGCAATTATTTCATGTTCACAACACACCTGCACCACTTCTAATAACACTACATCACTTTTTCCAAGGATATGTAATGATAGGGTGAGGGGTAATGGCTTCAGACTGGAAGGGGCTTAGATTTAGATTAGATATTAGGAAGAAATTTTTTACAGTGGGGGTGGTGAGTTGTGAACTGGTCTAGTTGGAGGTGTCCCTGCCCATTGCAGAGGGGTTGGAACTGATATTTAAGGTACCTTACAACCCAAAACATTCTATGAATCTATAAGTTTGACTTTTTTATCATTCAATTACCTCTAACTCAATATATATTGATCATACCAACCAATGAAGAGTCAATTGGAATTTTGCCTTTGAGTCACTCTCCTTTCTCACTGTTGGGAAATCTCTTTGTCAAGTTTCTCTCTGTGCTGTCTCTTTTCTTCTACACATGCAATAATTGACTTTTTCTTATTTATTACTGTTTTCTAAAAGTGCTCGATGGTCTATCTTTAGGGTGTAGAAGAGGAGGAAAAAGGAAAAAAGAAGGTTGCTCTGAGGTCCTTGCTTTTGTGTTGTTACCTAGGAGTGTGGAAAATACAATTCAGATATCAACCATTCTTCCATCTAATCTACTTCCCTCTCCAATACAAAAGTGGAAAAAAAAGAGAATGGTATAAAAATATCTTTAATATTTTTCCCTAAAATCTGCTAGTAAGTAACTCTTGCCCAGTAACAAACTATCAATTTTAATATGTGCAAACTTTCATGACATATACACTTTACACTGCAATATTAGAAACAGCTATGGATACACACATCTTTTATAAAAGTCCTTTACTAAATACTAGAGCCTTCAGAGACATTTTCAGACATGTTACATTAGATTCTTGATTTTATTTTGAACATTCTCAGCTTTTAATACCTTCTTTATTACACATTTAATTCTTGGCATTCTTAATCATATAGGTAACTGACTTTTCATATTACAGGACCCTGTTTTCACTCACCAAATTTTGACAATCTGTTATCACTGTAGGTGAGAACTTTTTGCTGAATATGTATGTAACCACATTGTCACAGGAGGTTAAAACTACTGTTAAGCTCAGAGTACCAGACCAAACCCACTTGGATTTTGTGTCAATTAAGGAAGAACAAACTCACTACTGATTCACTTTTTTTTTTTCCCACAGAGCTAGAAAAACCTTATGCTTGTACTGCCAGACATATGTTAAAATAGGCATCATCTGTCTACCTGGAATTGACTTAGAGCAGTATAAAAACTATAAAGTGAACATAGATTCCCTTATTTTATGCTCTGAAGGAACAAAAATATCATCATGTCCCCAAACCAAAACAAAACCACATCTGTACAACCAGTCTACTTAGTAGAATCTTGGAACTATGGCCTACTAAGATCGGTCTTGGAAATATAGACTAAATATTATTAAAAATTATTAATAGTTATTTGTGAAAACGAGATCAGAAACAAGAAGTTTCTCCCATTTAAAAAACTATAAAATTTCTACTATGAAATAATATAGTATCTTCTTCTATAAGTCTTAAAATTTAGAATAGGTGGCCTTTGTGTCAGCCATGCTTTTCCTTCTTTGTAAAAATTTTCATAAATTTGATGGATTTATAAATACTGTGAAGAGAGAAAACCTCGTATGCCCCTTAGGCTTTGCCCATTAAATCTCAGGATAATTCATGTCTACCAGTTGAACAAGAGGGTTAAAGAGATCACATTACCAGGAGAGGGGTAATGAGGGTAATTCACAATTTAAGGGTACTGGAAGACAGTTGGTTAAGACAAATCACAACAGTGGGTTTGCTATGTAAGACCGATGGTCACTGCAACTGTGACTGACTGAAATATATGGGAAGAAAAGAAGCAGATTTCAGATTGACAAATGAAGAGCTGCTTGGGGCAAGCAAAGATGTTGAGATAATGTGTTAAAGGTGGTAAGTGTGAATGGAGAGCTAGCAGCAAGTAAGGCAACAAGCAGCCTTGAACTGTCCCCCCTTCCACACAGTCTTGAAAAGAGGTGAAGAATTTAGATTTCATTGGTCTTTTGTTTTCTGGCAGTTACTGTACAGCATGGTAATCAGTTTATTTCTTAAAACCCCCCACACAGGTGTGCACATATCTATTTACACATTAGATCAAATATCTGAAATTGAGAAATGACAAATGGATATTGCCTTGTAACTTAAATAGACAAACATTAAACAGCCTTAGAGGATCATATTCTACATTTTCCTCTTGCATAAGCTTTGTGAAGATAGGTAAGTCATTTATATCACATTTTTCTAAGGTGGTTCGTAGTTATATAGTCTTCATTTTCTGAGTGTTTGAAATGACACTTGGAGTGTGATTTGTAAAACTGAGGAGCAACAACTTTACTTTGAACTTTTCTTTGAATTTTTGAGGTCTATAAAATGCTAAGTGTTCTGTAAAATCAGGCCCTACATCTCTGATGGGTATTCTGAATAATTTAGCACTTTTCATCTTCATCCCTGCATCTCAGATTGCCATCAGAAAATAATTATAATACAATGCCTTCCTCTCACAGAAATTTTGTGAAGATAAATTAATATATGTGAAGTACAAAAGTAGTATATGAATAACCTATTAAACAGTTCATGAAAATAGTTAAACATTTCAATGTATATTGAGGGTAATCTAGTAGTTTCCCTTAACCAAGGCCTAGAACAATTAAAGGACCAAAAAAAAAGTCAAAAACCCTCTGAATAGCAGGCCAGTAATCATTTCATACTGATCACATTGAATATGTAAGAGTCCTGTAAAGAAAAATGTACTGAGCATGAAATGGAGGCCAACTTGTTGTTGCACAGAAAATTTTCTCTCTGACAATCCTCTGAGTTTGAATTTACACTTGTGAATTATTACTTGTTACTATTATGTGACAGTATGAATATTGTTTCCTATATTGTTCACTTTCTGAATAAGTCCTGGTCCAATCCACAAGAAAATCCTTCAGTAACAACATTTAAGATGTATTTGTATTTCAAGATTCTTAGTTAACAGACATTGTGTATATTGCTAAATGCAAAGAATAACAATAATAGTCTAATTTGTTAAAATATTTTGCAAAATGCTATTGAATTGGAGCCACTCAAAATACGTATCATCTTAAATTGATGGTAAAAGTTTTAAATTCTTCATATCTCTGTTAAACCACATTATCTAACCATTCTATGATTCTATGATAATATGCTGATGCGATAAAAAAAAAAAAAAAAGTTTTGTTCTATCATTTCCACTTCTTCAGTTGTCTGAGTTTTAGGATTACAAGGCTGTAATAAAGTGGAGCAACCAGATTCAGTATATATAATAAAACAATGAAAATAATGGCTTGACTTTTTTGCATCTGGTGATGGGATGATGAAAAAAATTATTTACGTAATCCTTTCTATTCACTTGTATAAACTTAAGTGCGAAATTCTGTCAGTGACCTAGATTACAGAAATATTACCAAAAAAAATTGTTATGGTATCAGCTGAAACTCTGAAGACATACCTTCTCATATAGATTGATACTCACCCACCATTTAAAGGAAATGTAAAATTGCTGTACATTTAGGCTTTGCTATACTTGCAACAGGGAAATACCTGTGGTATCAGCAGATGCAAGAAGAGAAATTCCTTCTTATACAAAGACGAAAAGAAGGTTCCAGGTGAACCTGAAATTTTTATGATTATGATGCTATATGTTTATCCATGTTTTTCCAGATAGAAATATGCTTGCATGGACTGTACAGTTAAGATATGCAGACTTAGTAAATCTGGCAGATCAATCAGATTTATGGTCTGTGGACTGTATGAACTGTCTATTTATGCAAGTGCACTTGTTATTTATCTGGAAAATCCTAAAAATCTTCATGTGCTGCTATGAAACTTCAAGACAGATATTTTTGGGGGTTTGGTTTGGTATTTTTGTTTGCATTTTTGGGGTTGGGTATGGATTATTCATGGTTTTGGTTTTGTTTCGTTTTTTTAAGGAAAAAAAAAAAATTTTTTTCCAGTGTAACCAGACTTAACATCTCCCTGTTCTGAATTAATTCCTATGAAATGTGAAGATTACACGTTAGAGCTTCTCCCTTCTATCACCAAGAGCCAAGTTAAAAATATCAAAGAGTCTTTAACGAAGTTATGGATTTAAAGGTCAGAAGCAGAGATGAAAACCATTAAGTAAATCTCTGGGATGATGACAGTACTGTGACGTGTTTCTAATGTGAATTCTGTCAGGTGAGGTCCAGATGGTTTTCCTTTTGAAAAATGTATATTGAAAAGTAGAGTGATGATAGTGTGCAAATTTAGTGAGCTTGTCACAAAATGGTCTGGAAAATCAAAACAGCAATAATGTAATTTGAATTCCATTAAATTCGGAACTCTTTCAGCTTTGGAATTTGTCTGACATGTTGTGACAGTGCAGCAGACAATTGACCAACAGGTTAGGGACACTGCTGTGGTATTATGCACAACTGTGGTTCAGCCTGAGAAGTAATGTTGGCAGTTAAATGGCAGCTTAGTTGCCTGTAAGACGTTGTCAGTTCCAAAGTTGTCCAGTGCCAAAACATTGATGTTCTACCTTATTTAGTTCTCTTCAGTCATAGAAGGACAGCAATAAAATATATGATTATTTATAGGAAAAAAAAAGCTATGGCATTTATCCCTGTATTCCTGTACTTGATTTACTGTGGTAACTAAATGGTAGTGGCATATAATGGCTTTTTATACCTATTTTGCACTTAATCCTTTAAGCATGTTAATAAGCATTTTTGCAGATTGACCTTTGATACTACCAGAATACCATTAATAACATACTAATCAATGAGAACATTGCTTGCACTCCCCAAAAAATTAACATTCTATTGCAGCTGGCACCATGTTATTTCATTTTGTTTAAATAATATGTGCATGTGGTTTTGAAGAACTAGTGTTTTGAGGCAAAAAGTAGATTTCAGGAAAATCTTCAGAATTACAAAAAGGAAACGATTTAAAAGTGAAAATATTTACCTGAGTTCTAGACTTTGCCCATTGAGATAAAGAATGGAAACAGCTCCAGTCTTGTTTCCAATTAAAAGTAAGCAAAGCCACTTGACTTTTGAATATTAAATACTTCCAGTCAATGACTTCTATAATTCATCAACCATTAATTATTTCATAAAGTATTCTGAAAATAAATTAAGCAAATCAAGCAATAAATTGCAATTGATATAATCAGAAAAAGTGATTTACGAAATAAAACCTACACTGATTAGATAAATTATTGTTTATGAATTATTAGCCCAGATTTAATTTGTATCTCCTTTAAGGCTTAAACTTATCTGTATGGTGATTTCCTGGATAGTTGCAAGTTTTGAGACTGCCTTCTCTCAAGCTGTTAGTCCTTCACAGGTCTTTAAAGAAAAAATAAATTGATACAATGCTGCTTAACCTGCCAAACTTGTTGCATGTTTTATCTGTTGTTCGTGTTTTTATGCAGTGGTTTAAATGTGCTATTTTGGTGTGTTTAGGAATTCAGATGTATAATATAATTACTCATATAACAGTTTGACCTGCATAACTCAGGCATCACGTGATGGATTCTATTAATTACACTTTCCATTTTACCTGGAGAAAGTTTACTTTGCCCATTCATGTTTATGCCAAAGTGACACCATCAGGGCTAGGGGATGGAA
>VXBJ01005978.1:49994-71644 GCA_013400055.1 Nycticryphes semicollaris
GATGAATATAAAAAGCTGTTTGCAGAAAAATCAAATAAGTGATTTAATCTTTATAATTTATATTGCATTTTCCAAAGACAAATTGAATATATTCTTGTGGCAAAGAACACTACACTAACACATTAATGCAATGGACCTTAAGAATATATGGCTTTATATGGCTAACTGTTTGGCAGGAGAAATGCAAGTGACATGTGTATTTATACATATAAATATTAATATATATTTATATATCAAGTATTCTTTTGATTACTTCTATACTGTAAATAGGGAATTTTTGAAGTCAGTCTGAGAAAGGTATGTATAGTTATTTTATACAGAATATGCACATTAACTCGACAGGCTGATTGACTCAATTGTAAAAATGCATGACTTCTTCAGTATTTCTGAGCATAGTTTTCTAACACTATTTTTTACTGTGTAGTAATAATCTCCTGTTTTCTTCATAAAAAAAATCTTTAAAGTCCTTGTACTTTAGAAGTGTGTTATATTGAAGTCCGAGTACAGAACCATGTAATAGAAAACTCATGAAAAAAATCAGGTGTTTTCTCAGTCTAAGCAATTTAACCCTTTTCAGCAAGAAGAAAGTGCTAGTCGTTAAATGTGGGGAGAGAATAGCCACATTAGATGGACCCAGAGTATGTTGTAGAGCTCCTTATCCTGTTAGCTTAAACTTCCCTGCTAACTCAGCTCCATTTCTTTGTATCTGTTGCGGTGGATGGTGGCAAACTCAGGTCTTCACTAGAAATTAATCTGCCTTAAATAGCAAAATACATCATCAAACAACAGAAAAAAACCATATGTATGAATATTCATTCAGAATTAATGCTAATTAATTTGACTGTTTGTAATGGCCCTTCCTAACCTAGTGCCACTGAGATGTTAGAATCCTTGAGTGCTTCTGTTCCACTTTTAAACAGAAGCTTCTTGAGTTTGTCAGCAAGGCATGGAAACGATAACATATGAGTTTACTAGTATTTAACCAATGAACAAAGCACAAATACTTTGTTGTAGAATTTTTAGTTCACAGTGTGTTTTCTGTTGCTTATTGCCATATATCAAGCATACCATAGAAACAATACCAGAAAATTTTTGTAACATGTAGTGAAAAGAGGCAAATGTTTGTAATGAACTTGAAGCTCAAAAACATTCACCAAATAACTGTGTATCTTTTCAATAAAAGTGCATTCAAATATCTTTCAGCTCATCTAACCATCCTTTAGAATAGTGAAGAAATGAATAGACTTTTTACAAATTACTTGTTAAGTCATGAAAATGTTTCCCATGAGACAAGCTTGAAGTCTATGGAAAGTTGTCAATTTTTTTTTTTTATAACAAATATATTAACAGCGCACAAAAATAATAATGGACGTTGCAATTTATAACAACATCAGAAAAATCCTCATCTGAGACAAGCATAGTGAAGCAGAAAAGTTATGAAAGTAAGAGGTATCGTGTGAGAAATAGAACTCCTGCAGTTTCAGATAGCATCAGGGATAAAGAAGCAATATAATTTATGAACTGCAACATGTCAACATTTACAGCAGTTTGTAGAGATAACATATCTGTTCATGTAAAGCTGCATATTTCTAAAATCCTAGTCCAAATAAAATATATTTGTGGATGCTTGGATTCCTTTACCTTTCTTGCTTTTCCTCCAGGGACTATGTATAAACAAAGGTGAGAAAGGAATAGTATCAGCCTTTTGGAATTACATAAAAACAGTCTGGGATGCAGACTGAACCAAGGGGAAATTTATTTTCAATTATAGACCCCATTCAGCATTAGAGCAAAAGGCAGCTTGTGAAGATTCTCCTCCTTCTCACCAAGATCTACAAAAGTATGTAATTAGAAGAAACTCACCCTTCTTCCAAATGCAGTGTTTGCTACAGCTGCTATGTTCAACTAACACCCACTACAGTGAAACACCTCATGAGGGCCAGTAGTCTCTAAGCAGAATTCTTGTGTCTTCTTCAAATTATTTTCAAACCATAAGGAGATTCTCTGTAAGAGAAGGTGAGGAGGAGAGGGTGGTCAGTGAGTTAATCTAGTCATCTTTCTAGTGGCTTCTTCACAAATTCTGTCAGGTTTCGAATTTAAGGGTGCAAAACTTGAAGAGTGTTCGGTATCTTCCTGTATTTAACATAGACTGGTAACCAACACCTAGATAGCCTGCTGGATCTATACATACAAATGAGTGGGGACATACACATATCTCTGGTCAGGGAAGAATTACTAATATGATTTAGTAGTGAATGGAGCTTTTAATACCTATTAGGTGAACAGCTGACACAATTCTCTTTCTTCCTGATTTTATGCTACCACAATTGCCAGGTTCAATAAAGGGAGTTGTTTTGTATGTGATGTGGACTCTCATGTGCAAGGAAGAGCATCAAGAAGAGTCTCAAAGTCTTAATTTCATTTGCATTGTAAACAGTCAATACTGTCTCCATACCTTAATTTCTCACTATTGGATCAACAGGCTGTCTGGGATAGAGTCAGAGCAAGCGAGGAAAAGCAAATTACAAAAGAAAATCAAATGAAAGAAAAAAAAATTACATATAACTTCTTAAATGAAAAAAATCTTCAAAAAAACCAAAGCAAGTAATACTTATGCATTATGAAAACTGCATCACTTTTGAACAACAACTAAACAAGTAATAATGTTATAGTATGAGAACTGTATCACAGCTGAACAGTTAGTCCTGATTTGCATGGCTGAGAGTGCCTGGATTCTATGAGGTCCATGCCATTCCCTCTGTTGGAGTGGCTTCACAAATGAGTTTGAGGTTTGGACTTCTGGCCAGAATGGTCTCTCAGCTACTGTAATTCACAGTTCAGGCATGGCTTAGCAGGAATGAGGACAACAAAAGCCAGGAAACTTGAAAGTGAGTTTCCTAAGCTTGCTATAGGAAATGCAAAGAACAAGTTTGTACCTCAAACTTAATTTTTCCAGCTTGGTAAAAAATGTTTTGTTTTGGGGTTTATTTGCTTTGTTTTGGTTTTTGATTTTTCAAACAGGTCTGTCCTTTTCTAAAAAAAAGCTTTTATAAAACAGAATTTGAACTGTGGACTTCTCAGTGTACTGCTCCTTTTTTTTTCTGGACCATGTGATGACCAGGACTATTAAGTTAGCCCCCGGGTGATTGGCCTGACTGAATCCTGAAAGGACCTACTCATGACAGGCACTGAGACAGGCCTCTCTGACATTGTCGGTTCCATATAGGAGAAAAACAGAAATATAAGGTGCTTTGGAACTTTAGTGACCTAAGTGTCTGAACTACCAGGTTAGGCAGATTGGGGTATATACTGAAATCACCCTTGAAAATCTACTGTGAACCCTATCTGTCCATCTAGTATGGTGACAGGATCTTAGTCTATATTTCCAAGATTAGGTCATCTAAGCACTCTTACAATTGCCCTCTTGCTAGCCCTAGCTTTCTCCATATTATTTTCACTTCACTAGTACTTCCCACTCTTCCTTAAATTCTTCCTTATGCCAACCTCTTGATTTTGGTTGGGACTGACTGACCTGAATATGCTGTCCATTATCACATCACACATCAAGGATTCAATTTGTTAATCAGCTTACAAGTCTGGTGCTAGCTATTTCTCCAAATTTGCCTCCTTCTGAATTGTATTCATTTACTTGATTTATATTTAATTTTTTCCTTCTGTTTCACTTAACACAAATCTGTTTTTATCTTCTCCTTCTCTAGTTTTTTGTAGTGCTTGCTCCACGCTGGGTATCTTTGGAAAACCATGCATTAAAACCATAACCAGAGGGAAAGTAAAATAATTAAATTAATGTTATGTCAATTGTATTGATCACAGAATCACAGAATATCAGGGATTGGAAGGGACCTTCAAAGATCATCTAGTCCAATCCCCTTGCCTGAGCAGGAACACGTAGATCAGGTCACACAGGAATGCATCCAGGTGGGTTTTGAATATCTCCTGAGAAGGAGACTCCACAACCTCTCTGGGCAGCCTGTTCCAGTGTTCTGTCACCCTCACTGTGAAGAAGTTTTTTCTCAAGTGGAACCTCCTATGTTCCAGCTTGCACCCATTGCCCCTTGTCCTGTCATTGCCTGTCACTGAGAAGAGCCTGGCTCCATCCTCCTGTCACTCACCCTTTACATATTTATAAACATTCATGAGGTCACCCCTCAGTCTCCTCTTCTCCAACCTAAAGACCTGCTGACAAAACCTTTCTGAAAAACACATTTCAAATGCAAATATGCTGCAGTGATACAGTTAACTGCAGTCTGATTTTTAAAAAAAAAAAAAGAAAAAAACCTGCAAATCTAGCTGACCAGAATGAGAGTGATTTTTCAACATCAATGTGTCTGTGATAGTGGCAAGAGCTGCTATTTATTAAACTACCTCTCATTTTGAAAAATGGGTAAAGCGAAATGTAGATGGAGAGAGTGGTTGATTTATGCTCCATCAAATGCTCTGTGTTTTGCTATGTCTCTTAGCATTGCTAAGAAAAGAACCTGCACTTTTTCTCCATCAGGTTTTAACGGATGGAAAAGTCCCAATAAATGTGTAAATGACCATGGAAAATAGGTGAGATCACAGATTAGTCACACCTTCATTGATTTCCAGACTGAAAAAAATAGCGGAACCATTTTAATTTTTTCTTTATGTACAGTATTATCACAGTAAAGGTCAATATTGTAATGATACCTAAAATCAAGGAAGTATATTATGATGCAGTTAGCAGAGAACGATCCACTATCTAATGGTACAAATACAAATATTTTCCAGGATTGTAAATTATCTTGGAAATACAGTTAATTTTACTTACTAGAGGGCAATGTTTAAAATAAACAAATCTGTATTTTTGGGGTGTTGTCCTTACAGAGATAAATGGGTCTTGACGATGGGTATAAATTAGATATTTGAACGAAAACTGAAATGTTACATTTGGCAACTTTCTAAGATGTGCTCTGTGATGACTTAAACTGCAGGGTCTCTGAGGACTTAACTCTAGGAACACAGCTGCAGCTCACTTCAGAGAGGCTTCAGGGCTGCTCTAAATTGTACCTCACCTCCAAAGGTCTTTGTCTACAGTCTGAATTTAGGTACAGTGCACAGTATCCACAACATCTTTTACCTTGTTCCCATCATGCAAACTAGTAGTACTGGTAGAGTGCAAGCCAGTTTGTGAGAGTCTTTGGCACCCAACTCAATGACGAAGAGATCACAGTGGTAGAGAGTGGTTTACCCCTGAATACGAGGTTGTGCTGGGTAATACTTTGTCATCATGACCTTTCACAGCTACTTGTGCAAAACCTGAGGCTTTCGTTAAGGGAATTGTCAACCCTAGGGACTGAAAAATGTGTACAGAAGAGAAATACTGTTATGGAGAACACTGAGAATGCTTAATCAGTTCAGTATTTTCTCTGTAAATCTACAGACAGCCTGAAACAAGAGGTCTGAAGTAGATTTACATGCCGTACCCTCTAAATGAAGTGTTAAGAGGAAAATAAAAATTACAATGCAATGCCTGCCTTAATGGTATAGTTGGTGAGTATTCTAGTCAAACCGCCTACCTAAGGTATTTATATTACAACTCAAAAGCCTCTGACACCATCTGTTACAGCCCAACTCTACCTTACATAGCCATTAAAGCCTGCAGATCTGTGGTCCTTATCAGTGCAGCTTTGTGTTACCAGTCCAGAAGCCTCCAGCATACAAAAAAATGTAAGTGTGGTGATGGCTTAAGATAAACTGAATTTAATCTCCAAGAAAATAACACAGGAGACACTCACTGATTAAATGCGGAAGAAAATGAAAAATGCAATCGATTTTTACTTTACTGTGTATTAAATTGTCCCAATCTCTCCAGTCTGCCACAACATGAAGCAGAATTTAGTTTTGATGCTTCACAAAATATAAGACATGAGTATGATCTGGAGAACTTAACAAAATACTGAAGCTTTGTATTACTAATAATGATTTTCAAAAGCTAACACTAGAAGAGACAAGAAAACTTCTGGCATAGCAAATGCAATGAATTAATTAAGGTGCTTTAGATCAAATACTCGTGTTTAATTCTGACAACTCATGGTTTCTTCCCAAAGTTATTAACAGTGCGTCCCTTTATCTGGCAGAGATAAAATCTAGCCTTGTTTGCAAGATAACTCGTCACTTATAGTCAGGTACTAACCTTATTATTAAAATTAATCTAAGTATTAAAATGTCTTCTTTCCATTATTTCATAAAAACATACTATAGTTGATCACAATTTCAGTGACTGGTGGTATTTTGAATGTCCCCAGACGTCTTTCCTTAGATCATATGTTCCTTTCTGATGGGTTTCTATTGATCTTCCAGTTGCCAACTTTTTCTTTTTAAGAGGATCATCATTCCTTCTCAAAGACTGACCTTTTGCATTAGAGAAGTGAAGCATTTGCACTGCAATTATTAGTGAGTGTTTAATATATCTTTCTCTCTTTTGGCTTGTTTCAGCTTCTCTTATCTTTTTTCTTATTTTGATTTTCTGTTTTTACTCCCATACCTGTCTACAGCAGCTACTGCCTTTAACTCTTAAAGTTTATAATTTCCACTGAAATTAATTTACATAAATATATTTGACCTTTAAAAGACTGCAGGTCTCCAGTGATCATTACCAGCAGAGTCTGACACTGAACTGGGGCTAGGTGCTGTAATTAATCCTACTATATTGTTCTTTCATTGTGATTTTTTTTCTGTCCTGTTTCTTAATAAAAAATTATATATACCTAATATTTGTCCAACTTTTACAAATTATTTCAATTTTTCTGGGTTTAACTTTTAGCCCTTACTAGACCTGTTTGGTTTTGTGGGTTTTTTCCTTTTATTGCTGTCCTGTAGTGTGGTTTAAATGGGTCTTGTGGAAGGATTCATTAAGGAGAAAATGTAATATGTATATGGCTATGTATAAAAAGTAAGTTTAGAGTCTGTATGGATAAATACAGAAAGTTTAATTTTCCAGAAATGAACAAAAAAGGATGACAAGGCCCAGTGTGATGGACAAGGTCTGTCATAGTAAGAGGGAAAAATAAAAATGAGAAAAGTAGACAGTAGGGAGTGGGCACAGGCATCAAGAATTTTGAAGGCAATGAGGAGATTTAGTGCATTACAAGCAAAAAGGTGTTTCCAGCCAAGGGATTCAGATAACACATAACAGACATGGTTGAAAGTCCAGGTGGATGGAGCCACATCTCTGCTGCATTTAGCTATGCAGGTCTGGGAGCAATCAGGCTGCATCCCCACTCTATATTAGGACGCGAATTAAACTATGTCTAGCCTGTGAAGGAGGTATGCTTCATGGCTTTATCTAGTCATTCATAAAATAAAGCATCAGTTACAATATGAGAGAAATGGAGAAGGAATAATACATGTTAAAGAGGTATAAAGTAGGATTTCTGGAAGCATTGAGCTAGTGGAAAGGAAAAATAACAAATGCCTTCATTAGGTATTTCTGGTAAAGCGAAGAGAGCTGAACGGAGCAGCATAACCGCACTGCATAGCATACCATGGCATCTAAAATAGATGTTCTCAGCAAGAAATACACTTGTTCTCTAGCTATTGATGTAGCTTCTCTAATGCCACCTCTGATATTTTTGTATTTCTTTGTCAGATTTTAAGCCAGACTAATGGTCTCAGTAAAGTATCCTGTCCCTAACTGTGGTCAGCAGCTTAAGATAAACTGCATGAGACAGAACTACAGAATGTTCTTTTTCTATGTATGTCTTCCCAGTACTCATCATGTATCAGGCTCCTATATCAGGCTACAAAATGCACTTTTTTACTATGTTTAATAGTGAGTGAAACTCCATGAATTTTTCTAACATTTTTTGGAACTTATTCGTATTTTGGGTGTTTAGAATATATTGCAGTGATGAGGTCTACAATTTAGTTATGCAGAACAGTTCTATTTCTAGATATCCTGAAGGAGAAAACCATATCTGAATGTTGCTTGTACATGAAAGCTGAGTGAGAAGAAAGTCAAATATTGACATCCTTTCAATTCTCTCTCATGCAAGGTCACACAGTCATGGACAATCCAAAAGTGACTAAGAAGGGAGAAAGAACTAGACTAAAGACACCTGAATACTGTCAGGAGGAAAAATGATCAAATAATGTAACATTTGGGATAACATTTGCCTCAGTTGATGAGGACTGGGTTAAGGACCAGTTAAGCAATCTAGACATCCATAAATCCATTGGGTCCTGATGGAATGCACACACAGATGCTGAGGGAGCTGGCGGAAGTCATTGCTAGGCCACTCTCCATCATCTTTGGCAAGTTGTGGGGAACGGGAGAGGTCCCTGAGGACTGAAGGAAAGCAAATGTCACTCCAGTCTTCAAAAAGGGCAAGAAGGAAGAGCCGGGTAACTATAGACCGGTCAGCCTCACCTCTATCCCTGGAAAGATAATGGAACAACTTATCCTTGGTGCTGTCTCTAGGCATATCAAGGATAAAGCATATCAAGGAGGGTCATAAGAGGCAGTCAGCATGGCTTCACCAAGGGGAAGTCATGCTTAACCANTTAAGGGTGTGGAGCATCTCCCATATGAGGAAAAACTGAGGGAGCTGGATCTCTTTAGCTTGGAGAGGATGAGACTGAGGGGTGACCTCATGAATGTTTATAAATATGTAAAGGGTGAGTGACAGGAGGATGGAGCCAGGCTCTTCTCAGTGACAGGCAATGACAGGACAAGGGGCAATGGGTGCAAGCTGGAACATAGGAGGTTCCACTTGAGAAAAAACTTCTTCACAGTGAGGGTGACAGAACACTGGAACAGGCTGCCCAGAGAGGTTGTGGAGTCTCCTTCTCAGGAGATATTCAAAACCCACCTGGATGCATTCCTGTGTGACCTGATCTACGTGTTCCTGCTCAGGCAAGGGGATTGGACTAGATGATCTTTGAAGGTCCCTTCCAATCCCTGATATTCTGTGATTCTGTGATAACAAAGTGACTGCTGTCTTTAGCAAGCAGGCAAGAAGTCATATGCAATATGGGATAGTTTAATACTTCTAAGCAGTTATGAACATTAATTTTTTTCTGTGCTGGAGTGACTGCAGAATTTTTTCAGTTGTGATAAAATTTGTGTATTTCTGATCTTCTTTACCTTTAAGTTACATTAAATTAAACTTGCTTCCAGAATTGATTTGTTAAAGTGGTTTTTGGGCATCACAGATCGTGTGTCTGTATTTTAAGGATTTGATAAAATAATAAGCATAAAAGTAAACTCTATTACCAAACTACAGAGTAAGAAACTAAAGTAATGAGTGATGCTATAAATCTGGTAACATACCCAAAATAAGAGACTACAGAGAACAATATCAATTTAAAATATTGGAGAGCAATCAATATTGCTGTATCAAACCATCATCTTTTGAAAATTCAGGTAATTTAAATTCTAGATATAATTTAAAAGGAACATTTGCAATAGTGAAACATTACAGCCATAATTAATTTCTTCAGCATATATTGCTTTGTTTAAACTTAGAGATGACAAGCATTAAGTTTGTGAAAGGATAGTACTATTTATTTGTGTAACGCTTTTGATATGATTAGCTACCCGCTTTTGTCAATAAAACCAAGCTTTAGTTCTTATTTCTGATGAGTGATTTCAATTTGTACCATAAAGAAGGTAGATGATGTCTATCAAAGTGATGTGCTAAAGAAAGCTATGTTATTTGCAGTCCCTGCTAATGATCTTTTTATGATCAGCATAACCATGAAAATCCATATGCATGCAGACGACAGTGCTTTTTAATGACAATCAACAGCGCAGAATGTGACAATTATGAAGTGTTTGCAATTGGTAAGATTTCAGGCCAGAATGTTTTAAACAGTATATTTTAATATGGTGGTTTCAAAGGTAATAAATTGTGCTCTTTTTTTGGACCAAATGAAAAGAGAGCACTTCATAATCTAGACTTTTTTGATATTTTCTTTTAAATAGTGGGAATTTATCCATCTTTATTTTTAAAATTAACACCTGTAGAAATGAACAATATTGTTAAATCTTTCTTTTTTCTTTTTTTCCCCCCAACTTTGTCAGAACATGAGGATATCATGTGATCTATGCAATCCCACTAAACAGTTCAGAAATAGCTGCAAAGCTTCTTTAATGGGGAATTGATATTGTACACTTTCCACTGACATTTATGCAGCACTTTCAACTTTCTGTTAAACTACAGGTGTTAGTGCAACATAAATAGAAAAGGAAATAAAAAGTCAGTTTATTATAGGACCTTTCTGAAATATAGCCATGAGAAATATTTCTAAATAGTTCATGTAAGGGTTTCCTTGTTTGGGATCAGTTACCTTAAAGCTTTTTTTTTTAGAAAGTTCAATGACAAATAGTAAAACAAACCCATTTTAAAAAATGATGTAATGTGTTTTGTAGTCACTTTTCTGTTTGAGGGGCATTTGGGGAGAAATGGGGAAAAAGCAAAACTCTTAAGACCCTTTATATTTCAGAGAACTGGACACAATAGCCATGACAGGGAGTTTCCACTGGAAATCATCTTCTGGCCTTTGATTGATAAGCAACGATGCTACAATTTTAGAAAAATCTCCATTGTTCTTTCATTAATTACACTAGCTTTGAGCAGAACCTCCCACAGATCATGCTAGCAAAGAAACTTACTCATGACAAAGGGCAGTAAAAACACCCTTCTCCTACCCCCCTCAAACTGCCACAGGCATCAACAAAAATAACAAGATTTTCATTATTTCTTCACTGTTTATTTATTTAACAGATTAATCTATGACCACTTACTTCACTATAAACAATTCTTTCCTACTCATTTGCCTGTGATGTCTCATTTACATCTCTTTTTTTTTGTTCCTTTATTTTCTTAAAGCGCTTACCAGAAAAACAAACTGAAATCATACAGATTATGAAGATCTGTATTGTAGATGACGCTGTGCCTGTAAATTTCCCTATAAGATTCATAGGCTTTGCTGGTACAGGTATGCCATTCTCTTTGCATCATGGCTTTTGATACCTATTGCGTGCAATTCAAGTTACTCAGTCTGAAAGCTTGTTTCTATTCAACACAGACTCTGAAGTGCTCATCTTACACAAGTAAGGAGAGTCTGCTGGCCTGGTATGGAAGAAGGACTGGGTTGCTTTAGGTGGAAACAAACAGCTGGCTATCCTGTTTTCAGTCTGAGTTCCCTAAGAACAGCTTTTACAGTTTCTCTTTCCCTGACAGGACCATGTTCAGAGAACATTTCAGGAAATGCTTTAGGCATTTTCCAGAGCAGAAGAGAATTGCAACTTAGACCCATGATTTAATTTAGAGTAGCTCACTTAACTAAACAACAAAAAAATATTTTTTTGTACATCACCACTTTATTTTCTCGGTCAAAATCCACTGGACCATAACATTTATTCCAAGCCAGATATAAAAAATGTTTTACAGTCTTTCTGGGGAAGTCAATTATATTCTTCTTTCAGCCTCATGTACCAAACAAATACATTGTTTATAATGTCTCTTCAGGCACTCACCAAGAGCTCAGATACAAATTTTTTGCCTTAATTCTACAACCTATATGAATTTAACAAAGTACTAAAGATCAAGCATGTCCTTAAGTACTTTAGTGAAAAGGACGGGACATGATGTGGTTTTTTAATCAAACTGCACTGAACAAATAAATTCATAATTAAAGATTCTATTTTGCAAAGTAAGTATTGCAAGTTTTAATCATTGAACAACAAATGTAAACTATGCATTTATCAGTTAAAAAAACCAACCTTTAACTCTTTCTACAAGCTTATGGAAGAGAATGAGGTATATTAGTTAAGTGAAAAAGAATGCCAGTTGAGAAGACACTGACCTGAATTAATGCAAATACCAGTTTGTAATTTTTAACTATTAATGGAAATTTGATTATTTCTTTAGCTTTAGTATGCACCAAAATAAGCATTGAAATTACTGAGTTTAACTAACTTTCACATCAGATACATATAAAATTAATCAACTTCCATCGTTTAACCAGGTATGGGAATCAATAATTTATTCCATACAATAAACAGGCACTGAGAATAACAGCACCTTTGAAAATCTGATTGGAAGGAATGATGGAAATTACTTAATCCAATCTCCCATTCAAAGCAGGATCACCAATACGGTCAGTTATGATCTTGTGTAGCTGAATCATGGAAATGTCCATGGATTCTGCAAAGTCTTGACCCACCTGTTCTTACCTTTTCGGTACAACTTTTTTTTTTGGTACAATATTTTCTAACATTCAATCTGAACTGTCCTAGCAGTAAATGGTGGGTGTTGCTATACCATCTTATTACACCATCCAGTACCAGAAAGTGTTTGACACTATTACGTTTGTAATTAACCTTCAAGTATCTGTAGGTTGCTATTGGATTTTCCCTTTGCTTTCCCTTTGCTAGGGAAAACAAGTTGAGTTCTCTCTTTCTCTCCTTGTAAGACAAGTGGTCTATGCTCCTAAATATCACTAGTCTTATTTTGGACCTATTCCAACATTTTAAATGTTCTGTTTGACCTGGGGAGCCAAAATTGGACCTGCATGCCATTGGCAGTCCCACCACAGTCAGGCAGGATGGAATAAATACTTCCTCAATATCCTTAGCCATCCTCATGTACTCCTTGCCAAACTTCACAGTGTTGCTGTTGACCTAATCCTCAAATTTATAAGGTCTGTTCTGGATTGAAGCTCTGCCATTTGCATGTGTCAACCATGCTCCCATAATTCAATACCATCCACAGAATCGCTAAGAATGCATTCTATCTCGTTATGTACACCACTGATGATAACAGTATTTGCCCCAACACTGGCTCATGACTCAGCTTGTTGCCAGCTGCCAATTACATATTATTCTATTGGTTATTAACCTTTGAACTAGGTGCTACAGCCCATTTTTATCCCATCTAACTGTCTGCTCATCCAGGCTGTACTTCCAAATAAGGATGCCATGAAAGATGGTGCCAGCAACAGTGCCAATATCAAGGCACATGACATCCATTGCTCCCTGTTCAGCTGTTTCATCAGTGAGAGCAATCAAGTTGGTCAAGTGTGATTTGTCCTTAACAAACCTGTGTCGACTGTTCTTGATTACCTTCTTGTCTTTCACATGTTTGGAAATAGATTACAAGAAGATACTCTCTATTGTCCCTTCTGCAAACTGAGATGAGGCTAACAGGCCTATAGGTCCCACATCCTCCTTTTTCATTTTTCCTAAAGATGGGTATAGCAATAGCTTTTTTCTGTTGGTCAGGGACTTTCTGTGATTCCCCTGATTTTTATTCAATGACAGACAATGACTGCACAGACACTTCAGACTATTCCATCAGCACCCTCCCCTGTATCCCACCTGGTCCCAAAGGTTTTCAACTTCTGTAGAAGGTCTGATGTTACCTAACTGTTAGCTGCCACTCTCCTTCCCAAACAGTAGTAATACACAGAGCAGGGTTGTCTGTGAAGTCAATGCCAATGCCAAAAATGGCATTGAGTACTTCAGTGTTTTTTATGTTGTCTGTCATAAAGTTGTCTTTATGTTCAAAACCAGATCAGTTTTCTCTGAACCACCTTTCGTTATCAGCGCGTTTGTAGAATCCTCTTTACTTCCCTAGTGATTCAGTTGACCTTCTTGATTTTGTCCTTCAGTGCTTCTGTGATCTTTCTTAGGTGGCTGTTCATGTTTCTTTCTTGCATGCTGTCTTTTTTGTGTTTTAGTTAATTAAGAAGTTCTTACCTCAGCCAACTATTGTGGTAACTGTCCTAAGTACCTGTACTCCCCACTCACAAGGACTCCCTTCAGAAGAGTATGCCCTTCCTGAACTCCCATACATGCGATTTGCTTTAATTGGCAGTCCTTCACCTCCCCTGGAAATTTGAACCTCTCTCCCGCCCATGGTTTCAGAGGGGTTATCAGAGCACATCCTGTGATCCCGCTTGGCTAGAATATGAAAACCACCTCTGTGCTATCAGCAATTAAGTGAGCCATTGCCTGGACAGGTAACAGCCCCTGTAGCCTGTTCCATTGTTAAAGAGAACTTGCACTCTGCTTCTCAGCAGAAGGAGAATTTTTAAGGACAGGAGAGGAATGACAGAGGAACTGAAGGTTGGAAAAGAAAGCTTGATGGGATTTCCTTTAGGATTTCATCTGCTGGTGCCCAGATGTGTCCCCTATATGCAAAAACTTCTGTGACTGCAGTTAAGAAAAATGTGTCAAGCCAAAAAAAAGCAAACTGATAGCTGTATCCTTGCATACCTATTTTTTATTTTATCTTCCGTTACAGTTACTGCCTTGTGCTGTCACAGAGGTTAAGCTTCATGGTACTTTTGAGAGACATCAAATATTCAAGAATGTTATGGACAGTCCTTTGCCAGAGAAGCAAGGAGAAATGTCTCACTGAGATAGTGCTGGGCGCTGAGATAAGCTATGCAGAAAGGGTTCGTTTTCATCTGGCCTAAATTTCACTCACATGGGATTTCTTTCTGATGTGGTCCAGAAAAAAAAAAAAAAANATTTTAGAGTTCTTTAGAGCTGATTGTGGGCTGGTTTTAACAGCTCTCCCTCTAAGGGCTTTGCTCTACTTTTCTCAGTAAGCTGAACCGTGAAGGTGGCAGGACATCACTGCATAACAGCAATTACCAGGCTTATGAGGAGGAAACACGACCAATACAGACCATGTTATAACCAGACATTACAGCACCTGGGCAAATTTGTACCCTCAACTCTTCTTTCTTACCCTGCTGCACCCCTTTGTCCCTCAGTCACAGCTTGGCTCCACATATCCAGGTTTCAGCCAGGCACCAGGGATAAGGACGTACAGGAGGCCGGCCTTGTCTTTGGAGGTCCCTTCCTTACCAATGCCACCTGTACTACCACTAGTGCCTTCCTCTGCAGAGCCTCTCAGAATTCAGGAGCAGGCTGCTGTTTATTCACCTCTGTGGCTTCTCTACCAGAGACAGGCACAAGGAACCAGCTCCCAGCCTTCTGAGGCAATCAGAGAAGGGAAAAGGCTGACAAATGAGATGTGGAGGGAAAGGAGAAGGAAGGAGGACCGAAAACATAAGGATCATGACCATCTACTCAGCTTTCCTGCAGGCAAAAAAGGGATTTGCCTCTCCTACCAACCACAAAAAGACTTTTCAAGTCTGTATATTAGCAAGTATTGACGGTGCACTACAATGGCTTCTAGTAGGTTCCTGCTTACTGCAGAACTACATTACTTTTTTGGATGCTATTTTTTTCCATTTTTTGTTAGTCGGAGCTTTCATTAAGAAATACAAACTTCTAATTATGTTTTAAAATTATATTTTGAAATTTGTATCATGAATCATACACAGAGTCACCAGTTTCTGAGAGGCAGACATTCATCTGACAAAATAAGTAGGTAAAATGGAAATTCTGACTACGTGAGAAGTAAGGTCTGAAAAACAATTCTACAACAGGCATCACATACAGTCAATATACTTTTGCATTATCTCCAGCCACGGAGAAAACTTATGCAAGATGATCTCTTACTTTTCTCCTAAACGTGATCCCTTATATAGGAAGAATTGGGCATTACAATATTAATTTAAATGTGGTAGAAAATTGTTAAAAGGTTGCTACCTTTATTTTCAATCATGGGTCAGTACTTTCCCTCGACAATAATGATTACAAAGACATGACAGTTTTAAAGGTATTTTCAACCTTTCTGTGAGGCACTTTTTTGGGGAATCAAATTGTACATAAGAGTATATTTTGAATGTGTTCTTCTTCTCCTTTTTGTAAGTACTCTGATAATCTACTTTAGGTGGAAAAGATGGGTGTTAGGACCCTAAGAACCTAATTTAGCAATGTCATCTGTCATCAGCCTCACTTTAAATTTGTCTGTAAGGAACCTGCATATAAAAGACAGAAAAATCCCCAAAGCCACTCTCGAAACTTTCATATTGGAAAAGCTGTTAATGATAAGAAGGGCAGACATATAAAAGGAAAAATTACTTACCATTACAAATTAGTATAGTATTACAGCATTTAATCCCACAATTTAAGAATTTTTGTAGGTGTTAGTTATGGCAATTATAGCTTCTATTTGCTGCTGTAATATGATCACCTAGTGAAAGAACATAATGTAAATGTGCAAGACATTCTTGCTGGCTTATCTCCATAAAACCCCTGATTTACAGTACATCTGAGTCTGTACTGTCTAGACTGGCCCTATTATGAAAATTTCTGCCCTTTTTAGGGCGCTATTTTCTGGCTGCATCTTGCTTGCCTACGACAGATTTCACTTTGTTTTGCTATTTTCTCAACAAAAAAAATACAGATTAAAAATTCTTTTTCTGTCTGTATTGTATTTCATTGTTGATGGGTAGCACCTCCAAATATTTAACAGTAATAACAACTAAGTGCTATAAACAGGTGTCCTCCATTTTTTCTTTAAATAGAATTCAACTGTTACCTCCATACAGTCTGCTCTTCATCTCCCACTTTCATTAAGCATGTATTTGAAGACACAGAGTAAGGTAAAAAATTTTCTTGAAGTCTCATTGGAAAGTTGTGCTTTTTGACACCCTGATTCATGGGTGTAGGCTGTATTCGGATACATTTCTAACTCACTTTCATGTTGAAAATATTAGGTATTAAACCAATGTCTTACCACTCTGAGAATGAAGAGTTTCTGCATGATACGCCGTTAATTTTAAAGTTAGAAGAGACATAGCTAAAAAGTAAAATTACTGAACAGAAAATTGGTTCTGTTTTACCTCAAACCAGGACAATCAACTATTCTTTTACCACCACCATCTATTCTAGGATTACAGTAAAATTTGATAATGAACTTTACACTGCACGTCTTCAAAGTACAGTTGTGTCTAATCTTATGAGTTTTAATGTAAATTAGGTGTGTGCGTAAGACTAAGAATCTCTAAATTTAATTCACCCTGTGAACAATCCAGGCAATTCTAAGCAGAAAACCATGGCATCATTTCACAGCCTGACAGAGGGAAATAAATGGATTTCTGTAACTGATTTATTTAACTATTGTATTTTTATTTGTTCCTAAAACAAGCCTTTTTTTGGCAATGTTTACAACACAAGAAAAATTGCAGTGACTTCATTTTTGGTTTGCTTCACCCCCTGCCCAGGATCTTTTGCGAGTGCACCAAAGCCCTAAACAGTGTAATTCTCCACTGAGGCAACATACTGGATTATTAATGTTTTTGCAAGGAAGAATGCAAGGATGCAAAACACAAAAACCAGGCAAACGTGTAACTTTAAAATGCAACTATTCACAGAAGCCAAGAGAGTACTCATGCATGTGGAAATTACTGATACATTTCTGGCATCTAAAGACACAGTAATAAACATGCATCTCTAAAACAGATGCATTATTTTTAAGAAGTAATTAAAGTGGTAAGTAGAACTGTTTATTTTGAAGCCCCAGACTCCAATCCTTTTCAACAGCAGACATCCTACTTGTTTTCAGCATCAGAAACCAGCCACAATGTCACTCATGCTTTCAGAGGATATTCAGTACTTCCAGGGAGGGACTGGACTACTGTGGGTGCATTAAGTACATGTATCACGTAGACAGATTTTGTCAAGAGTAGCATATCTGCGCAGGCAAGTCTCTGTGTACAACAGAAGAGTCCAGAATATAAACAACATGCTGTCATGAGAACAATTAATATATTGCATTCACTCTACTGGGTCTCTCTACTTGGGCCTTTTTGTCTTATTGCTCATCACTTGACCAGGACATAGCTGTGATTAAGGGGGGAGAGAGCAGAAGATTTTCAGGAACCACTTCAGCTGACAGTGTTTGGTAGCAACACTTTTTTACTTCAACCAAGTCACAGTGTGTCTCTAGGAAGTTTACAATGTCTTTGTGACACAGGAAGAGGCCGCAGTGGTCCATAGGCTCAAAACATGTAGGAACCAACAGATTTAGATGAGTTCAGTTAAGAAAAAATAAACGGGACTGTAATAGTAGGCCATGTCTAACAATGCATGATATAAATTGTGACCTCTTCTGGCTTTCATTGTTTTTTTCAGTGGTTCACAGTGACAGGACGAGGGGTGATGGGCACAAGCTGGAACATATGAAGTTTCACTCAAATATGAAGAAAAACTTCTTTCCAGTGAGGGCAGCAGAGCAACTGGAACAGTCTCCCCAAGGAGGTTGTGGAGTCCCCGTCTCCGGAGACCTTCAGGACCTGCCTGGATGCAGTCCTGAATAATGTGCTGTAGGCAATCCTGCTTTAGCATTGGAATTGGACTAGATGGTCTCTAGAGGTCCTTTCCAACTCTCATGATTCTTTGATTCATCCACAGGTAAACAGCCTAGATTCCGTTGGAAGCTGATGGATCTAAAGACAGAGAAACACAAGAGTAATGAAACAAAAAAATAATACTGATCACAGGAATACTAGATGACACAGATATAGATGGAAACTTTCCAAAGAAACATGTCTTCGGACTAGTAGTAAGAACTCAATTTAAAATCCTTAAGCCAATTTATTGTTGCTACAAACTACTGAAATTTTTATAGTTTTATATAAAACGATTTCTTCTTTGAAACAAATTAAAGTAGCTTGTCTACCTTCAGCAATTTGCCATTATACTAAAAGCAGACTGTATCTGGCAACCAATTTTACAAAAGCACTATAAAAGAGGAACATTTATTGCCAACACTTATTCTCCTGCTTAAAATAAGCAAGCAATATAGAGTACATAAAATGCTGTGATTTTATTAACAAATATCTCCCCATACATTTTATTCCAAAAATAATTTAAACTTATGTTATATATTTCTAAGTATATGTTCATAATTTCCAATAAAAAGCATAAGAGTGATTTTTTTTTCCAGCATTCCTTTGAACTTTCACTTATTTCACATTCTTGAGCACAAGAAATTGAATCTGGCACTATCAGAGCCTTTTGGTTCTACAAGGACAAAAGGTAACAAACTTGAAAATATAATACTAAATGAGATTCCTCAGTCCCTTTAAGGCATTTTTGTCAAATACATACATGAAAATACAAGAAATTATTTTAATTATGATATACATTTTGTGCAGGAATATCATGACAACAACACCATAGAACTGTATAACTTCAGTGGTACCAGATAAAGTAGTCTCTACCTCTGTAATTGCACATGTACAGAAAGAGCCATTCCACTTCTCTTCTCCGGTACGTCTGTGTGCACCACCAAAATACTGTTCAAAACTTGGTTTTAGACAGCATTTTCTCAAACTTTGGAAAGATTCCTTACCCTCAGATTCCAGATACATCCAGGAAACCATACAAAGTTTTCTTTAAATACAATAGCTGAATTAATTCAGTCCAGAGCTAATGAAGAAATTTAAAATAAAAATTATGTAGACCCAAATAGCGGGATTTTTAAAGGCTTGTACCTAAGCAGGCACTCAGCTGAATTCTAAAGAGTGGTCAGGGACCAATCTCCAGCTGGCAGTACATAATGTAAAATGCATAACTTTTTCTTTTTTTAAGAAAAGTTATTTTTGTGGTTTTTTTACAAAATGTATCTGAAAATCCTTTGCAGACTACAATCTTCTGCAATCCTTTGCCACAGTCTGTCATCATTTAATTTGCATATTATCCAGGGAAGAACCATTAAAAGAAAAGGGACAGATCAACCTCTGGCCTTCTGTATCTACACAGGGGCAAGCATAGATATCTTTGGACAATGTTAGCCTCAGACAGCATAAACAATAGTAATTAGAATGTGGTTTGGAAAGCTGTAGAATTGGATATTGCTATTCAGGTTTCAAGGCTTAAAGAGGCAGAGGACAGCTGGCACCTGGGTAGCCTCCTGTTAGAGCAGAGGAGCACGGTCACTTCTGTTTTCTTCATTTCTCATGATCACCTCCAATTCATTTCACAAGGACTTCATAAAGGATGACATCAACACACTGACAGAGCCAAGGGAAAAGGAAATAGACGTGTTTTGTGCTGTGCCTTTTGTTGCTTCAAGTGTCAGGAAGCACAAAATACCCCATTTTACTTGAACTAGCAAAACGAGAAAGAGAAAGAATATACAGAACTCCTAAGTGCCTTTCTCTGAATTACCA
Source organism: Nycticryphes semicollaris (assembly GCA_013400055.1). NCBI lineage: Eukaryota > Metazoa > Chordata > Aves > Charadriiformes > Rostratulidae > Nycticryphes > Nycticryphes semicollaris. The sequence goes on from VXBJ01005978.1 coordinate 70,086, forward strand.
TTTCATTTCCTGATGAAAAGGCCCCTTCCCAGACATCCTTGACACTCACATAATCTTGCAAAGTAATTTCTCTGCTCTTTCATTTCATCTAAAAGGCCTATCTTAAGGAACTCAAAAAAAAAAATGGCCAATTTTGTTTTTTTCAAAAGTAAAAGTCAAGTAAGCTCCATTAATTTTAATGGACAATTTAGCACTCTGAGGGTCTTTTCACTGGCACTCAAGTTTTTTCACCTTTTGGGTTTACAGTATGAAAGTGAAAGTTCTTTCGTTCTTTCAGAAGTAAGAAAAGTTCTGTAATTTACAGAAAGAGTAGGGGAACATAGCCTCAAGATGGCTCTTTCAAATGCTGATGTATACCAGGATGATCACGGAATGTCACCACTTGTTTTTGATTCTCTTAACTGTTTTTTGCTTCAAGCAATAAATTAGACAACAATTACTAACAAGCAGGTACATTGAAACCAGACTATCAAACCAATTCCCACATGTGGGTTAAAATTTACGTCATGTTTCACCAAAAGAATTATCTTACAGTTCTCTCAAAGTAAATTTTTGCATACAAACTTGAAATTTATTTATACCTGGCTTGAATACTGAAAAAATTTATGCATTTCAATGATTAAAAAAGAATAAAGGCATCTGCAAAGACTTCAATAATTTTTTTTGTTTCAAAATAAATAACACAAATTGCTGTACTTTTGTTTTCAATTCTGAAAATTCAAATACTATCTTGCCTTGATGAAGTAAGAGCACTAGCTTCTCATTTTATAAAATAACCTCAAAAAGAACTTTCCCTGGCGATACAGCATTAGAACCTCAGTACAAAGGAAGGTAGTTTTGCAGCTAGGGACACTGAAAAATTAGAATATTAGGTCATACTGAAATCTTCATGGATGGAGACAATCCCTCCTTTTTTTTTTTTTCTTTTTCTTAGGCTTTGCACCTGATATAAGAGTTTGTGATGCAATAAGTTGCCACAATCCCCTGACTGAGCATCCCAGTAGTATGTCTTACACAGTCCAGGAGTCATTGGCATTTCTTTAGGGCAGTTTAACATTAATGACTGCCATTCTAAAAGGATTTTCTCATTGACTTTTGCATATAACACTTTCCTCATCATAAGCCACTGTGCTGGAAGGCAGTTGCTTGGACTTGTCAGGAAGAAATACACTTCGAAGGAATTAACGAGGAAGAAGCGGCCTGATAGATATCGCGGGTGAGGGGACCCAATTCAGTAAAGGTCTATCAAAATTCTAAACCACAGAAAAAGCCATCAGGAAGGTTTACTCACATAATCCCTTAAGGAAAATTGTTGCTCAATGTATCTGAACCAATACGCCCACAAAAAGGACCATGGTTTTTAAAGGGGAAGAAATGCAGATGAATGGCACACATGCTATTTATATCAGTTTGACCATTTCCAATTGTGTCTCATTGCTTCTGTGACACAGAATCACAGAATCACAGAATCTTAGTGGTTGGAAGGGACCTTTGAGATCATCGAGTCCAACCACATGAAAAAAAAAAAAAAAAAAAAAAAAAAAAAAAAAAAAAAAAAA
>VXBJ01005979.1:0-20109 GCA_013400055.1 Nycticryphes semicollaris
TTTGGGGTATGGGGGGGAAGGGAGGAGAAAAGAATTGCAGGATGTCTTGTTCAAATAAGAAAGAAATAAGTTACTTACCTGCATTTACTTGACATAACAATATACACAAAATTTAAGCCTCTGGCCCCAGTTACAAACTGTTTCATGAAGACAGGTGAGCATCTCAACACAAAAGGAATTCAAGAATTTTGCAAAAGTGAAGTCTGAGTCAGTTCTAAAAAAACTGTGTTTGAAGAGAGATTTAGGGGCAGAAAAATTGTGGGAGGAGAACTGGAATATACAAGACTGAAAGGAGAATTGTACAAGGTCAAGAACAGAAACAGGTCTCCCTCATTTTACCTTGCTCTCATTTACTGGTATTTAGCCTGATGTACATTTTATAAGCTCACTGAAATAAGGGAAAAGGCTCCTGTCCTGAGCTGACATTGTTCCCAGAGGTCATTGATTTAATCTTATTTCTAAGAGCCAAAGGGATGTGGGCCTTAAAAGGCCCAGAGATACAAAATATGCATTCAGACAGGAATACCCATCTCAGGGCTGTAGAAACTGGTTGTTGTTCGCCCTTTATTCTTGGATTGTTATGTCCCCCAAGGGTGGGTTTGCTCTTGCCTGGGACAACCACTGGGGATAAAGGATGATACAAAAAAGCACTACAGAGCAGAGAGCACAGAGCACAGAGGAGCCCAGTCCAGGCTCCATGGCACAACTGCAAGACGGCCTTCGTGTTATTTCTTTTTCACAAGAATGATGCTATAAAGGGATTATTGTCTCTCATGATCATGTCAGTCTCATTTTAGCATAATGGATATGAAGCTTACACTTACATGTGCCTGGGAAGTGAGTAATTATCAGCACTTTGTGGGATATGTGCATCTGGCATTTGGGAAGCATTTTAGCAGTACAGCTCAGGAACCAAGCAGCAACAGACTGGTAAGCCTTAATAACTCTTATTGGAAAAGTTGCTGGGTTAAAAAACTAGATCTGGTAGAGACATGGTTTTACATGCCATAGTGCACAAGAATTGGTGTAACTTTATGAGAAGAAAGTAGCACCTCAGGAATGTGTTTAGACTCTTTAAAGAAGCTCTTGTTTATATGAGCAGGTGCTCATCTCCAGAAGACTTTTGACAAGATTTCTCAGTGTCAAAACCCCCTTAATATAAGACAGAATAAGATTAATGGTCTTTTATGGATTAATAACTGGTTAAGAGTAGAAATAGAGAGTAGGAATAATTTTTTTTCAGTCCTCTAGAGATCTGTACTATTTGACATATTCATAAATGATGTACAAAAAGGAAGTGAGAAGTGTATGACAAAAAATGTTACCTGTGATAATAAATTACTCTGGGCAGTAAACCCAAGAAACAGCTATGGAAGATTATTTGTCTTGCAGAAAGAGCTCATACTGTTGGTAGGCTGGATGATACAATACCTAGTGAAATCCAGTGCTGCCAAACATGAAATAACGCATTCGGATTAAAAAAACAGGTGCAGTGATTGATTCAGCACTAGTTATTATCTCCCAGGAAGGAGGCTAATGACGTTTTCCTGTGAAAATGTCATCTCACTTTGCAGGGGCAGTTAAGCATAGAATACTAAGATTTACTATGAAAGAAAAAGTAAGAAAAAAAAGAAAATATTGTTATGCTACTACAGAAATTCATGGTGTGAGTATATCCTGACCACTGTTTCCAGTTCAGAACTCCTGTCACTGAGAGAACTCAGCAGAACTAAAAAAAAAAGATGTTTCAAAGGGTGGCAAAGATGAGCAAAGATTTGCAACATCATCTGCACAAGGATCAAATAAACAGGCTGCTTGCAGAAAAGGTACATTACAGGGGGAGCAGAAGGGATGGCTATAAAACTGTGATACAGAGAAGGTATATAGAAAGAGGATCTATTCTTTTTCATAACAATGCCAGAACTGCGTGGCATTAAATGAAACAAGGTAGTGACAGGCTTGAAACCAAAAGGAAGTGTTTCATCACAGACACTGAGTTGTGGAAAACATTGGCACATGTTTGTGAATACCAAAAGTTAGCATGGGTTAAATAATATCGTTCATTACTTGAAAGGAAAATATGCTGCTTGACCCAAAGATAGTGTTTCTGGCAGAGGAGGCTTTTCGTGCCAGAAGCTGCTGGAGACTGAGAAAGTACTCTGGGAAGGCCTGCAGCTCTTCAGGGGCTGTTTCTGGAGATGAATGCTGAATTTATTGTGTGACCCATCATAGCTTACTCACACCCTATGGCCTGGTGAAGTAGCAATGGGAACAAAGAGGAAAAGGCTGTGCACAGTATATGGACTGCACAAGACCTTAGTAAGATGTTGAAGTTGTCAGCCCACGCTGATATCTGGGTTGCTCCACCTTCACCACTGGTTTTACTGTACCACATAAGAACATGTAAAATGACAGCTGGCAGAGGGAATGCCTCTTCTACCGCACTAGTGCTCCCAGGTTGCAATGGAAGAGCAGAAAGAGTTTGTGTTCTGGGAAACACACCCACAGTAGCGGATGACTTTCCCCTCCAGGCATTCTGGTACAAGTACCCTTGTGTTCCTCACAACATTTTTGCTTAATGTTGTGTTTGTGGGATTATCTCTCTCCTTGTATTAGTGTGTCTGAGTAACTGAACATCCATGACAATTGCCTTTTTTCCCACTAGATGTCTCACAAAGCCAGTGATTGGAGTCATTCTGCTCAACTTGCACTTTAAAAAGAGTTTATTGGCTTTAAAATAAAGGGGTTTACTCAATATAAATGCTTTACTCATCTGTATGCTGATGCTTGAGATAGTGCAAAGTAAGCATAATATTCCAAACCACATTTATTAATGTAGATTTCAGTGGGAATTTTTTGTTACAAGCTTGACTTTCTTCAAGGATCCAAATCAAGCAAGTTGTAAATATCTAACTGATCCACAGGGACATTAGTGAGCAAATCAGCTTAGGAGCTGGTGCTTCTCATGCTGTAACGCAATTCTGCACAGCTCACAACACAGGGTTTCTTTTCAGGGTCAGTCACAACATCCTTTCATTAATGGAGTTCGGAGGTTTTGGAGGAACTGCCTTTGTAAGGGAAGGCTTTTGCTTCCAAACTTCCAACTCTGCTCTCTCTAAACTTATATCAAACCTAACACAGAGATCCTCACATGCATGCAAGTTACTCTGCTTAGTAGGTAGGAAGATCTGTTTATTAACTTTTCCATGGAAGAGATGGAGAATTAGTTCTCTGAGTGTCAGTATCTTTTTGTTATTCTACCCATCGCCAACAGCTGCTGCTCCTGCTTCTGGAGCGATGACAGTGCTGGATGCATGAGCTAAAATCTGTTGCAGTTACTGACTCTACAGCTAACTCCATCCCTTTCTGTGGTACATAGGCAGCTGTTGTTGGGACTCCCTGCTCTAAAAGTTGATAAACAAAACTTACAGTGAAAATATGAATTTTGTTATTTTTGCAGTAGGAATACTGCTCAAAAAATGGGTTTTGTTTTGTTTTGTCTAAATAAATGCAAAGAACCATAAGAATATTTTATCTAACATCCTTCACAATACAGACCAGAGACCCAGGCCATACAGTTGCTAACACATGGATTCAGAAAGGTCTCTGGAGTTGTTGAGTGGAGTGTTTGCTTTCCCAGAGTAGCATAATTTCTAGAATGATAGTCAAATTTCAGTAAAATACTGCAAAATCTACTATGATCATAGGTGCATTGTTCTGATAACTAATTACTGTCATTGTTAAAATGAGTGTGTACCTCCCCATTGAATTTGTCTGGCTTTAGATATACACTGGACCTGATTATGCCTTTCTATGTGAGTGTAAAGACTACCAGAATCAATATCAAGGCCTAGGAACGAAGTTACTATACGTGCTCTTCATGGTAAAAGACTTTAAGACCCATCAGGGTTACTACATGGTGCATGCTTATAAATAGATATAGAAAACAGACTGCAGAAACCAGATTTAGATTACTGGGAAGAAGGTTATATTCAAGAGTTTTGACTATTACATCCTTTGGAATGGATCTCCCTCCAAGTATCTATTCAGTTAAAGCTTGAGAAAATAATATATAAATTATTTAGAATAGAGTGTTTTAGAATTACATTTTGTTGGGAGCAAAATTTTCTGTTTTCACGTCCATGCCTGGTAGAGCCTTTAGTAAAATACAAATAAAGAGTGAGAGTCATCTTCTCCAGTTAAAGTTTCTCTGAAACCACAGTTTGTTTTTGAGGGTGGGTGGCTTTGTAAACCCAGATAACTGCTTATATCCAGATGGATCCCAAATAACTGCCTAGAACTTTTATAGCTATTGCTATAGTGGTATGATAAAATACACTAACAAACTTTGTCTTCCTTGTTGGTAAAAAGATTTTTGTGCTTTGTTGTTCTTTTTTATTTTCCTATTTTTTTTTCCCAAGACCATTGCAAAGCTGTCCTTTCTCTGGAGAATGAAAATCCTTTCATATTTTCAGCATGTTCTCAGCAGCCGCTGCCAAAATCTGGAGTTCTTTGACTTCATACTTCTACTTAGACCATGTCTCAGGAGAGAATTTCTAGCAGGCCTGGGGTGAGAGAGGCACTATAGCCTTTGGCTGCACAGTGTGTACTGAGCGGAGATTTGCTGTGTAGTGATAAGAAAACAGATGAAGAAGAGGTTTAGGCACTGACCTTCAACTTAAAAAGGAGCAGAATCTGGGACAGCAGGAGAAAATTCATCAAGCTGAAGGAAGAAAAGATCTTGTGAAAGATGGTTGAGGCAGGGATGGAAAGAAGATTTTCTTGAAGTTGGGAAGGATTCGAATAGACCCAACTGAACTGGTTAGTTTAGGAGTATTTTAGGAAGGTGGGACAATGGCTGGGAGGGGATTTCCTAGCCAGTAGGTCTGGCCCTCTGTGGGACACCATCTTACCTAGACCCAGTCCAGCTGTGTCTGGAAACTACTCTACTCTTGCCCCATGATTAGTCCTGTTGGAAGACCTGCTGAAACATTTACTCCTTTGCTGATCCAATACATTCATAAATATCTGAAAACCATTGTTGATCATCTGTGAAATCAACATAGCACATGAAAAGAGAAATGAAGCCATATTATTTTAAGTATCTGTAAACATACCTGTTCTGTCAGATAGAAAACAGATTCTATCCTATACGTTTGTAAAGCAGATCTTGAAGCTGAAATATTGTAGGTTAAGGATGGAATTTTTACTACTTGTTTTTATTCTACATTCTGTTCTGGTCTCTCTCTGTGCAAATATTTTGTTAGTTGTTTTCCACCATAACAGATTGTTCTTTTCTCATTGTATGTGGGAGATTTGATCTTGTTTATAAGAAAAAAAATTGCAATTAGTCAATTACCTCAGTTACTGCATTTTGCATTTCAGAAGAACCTAATAGTTTCCTTTTTTCCCCCACTGAGTTTATTTTACAGTTTGAAAACACATTTTCTTCCAAGTATCTAATGAAATAACACCTGAGTAAAAAGTGCTAGAACAGCATCAATGTTGCAAAATGAAGAGAGTTTTTTCTATTCTTTTGGTGATTTATTATCATTATTGAAAAAAGCTTTCTGAGTTTTTGTTCTTTTGATGTAGATCTCTAGATGGAAAAAAAAAAAAGCCACCCAGATGTATATTATCAATTTAATAAGTACACTCAGGCCTGATTCAATACACAATGAAAGCAAAAGACTTCCATTAGCTTTTATGGGCCTAATTTGATGCCCTTTAGCATATCCTCCAGAGCAGCAGCTGATAAACTGCTGCTGATTGTGGCCTGTGAAAATGGAGTATGCCAGAGTTTTACCACTTCCAACAGGATACCACCAAGTTAAACATTATGCACCAATATTCTTTTACTAAGCTAAGTAAGAGAAATATTTGCTTTATAGTATATTAGTTTAGATTTTCCCCTTCCCAGTACATCTTTAATTGCACTCTCCCTTTCCTATTTATTATTTATCTCTGTAATTGTATTCTTTCAGTATGCATAACCTATTGGGATATAGTTGGTGTGAAAGGCACCATAGGAAATTAAGTTTTATAGCATAAAGGATTGTTTTTAAATGTTGGACATATTGGCCATTGATTTCATTTTTATTGCACTCTGAAATCATAGCCACTTCAACAGCAAACTTTCATATCCTTAACAGCAAATACGCAAGGAAAAAATGAATAATACATTTTATTTATGCTTCTTTCTGCAAGTTCCATCTAAGCCCATCAGGCGAAGATTTAATTTTCTTTGCTCTGTGTAGCTAGCAGTTACACATTCATAACCTTCCACAAAGTAGATAAGATATTTGTATTGCTGCATTAATAAAAAAGGACAAGTGAGGAACTGTGTTACCACTGAATAAGGCTCTTCTTTTTGATTTGCAGTTCACTTTTTATCCAGAGATCCCAGTATGGACAGGACAGGTATGGTGAGAGAGAAGTTCAAATGAAAGTGGGTGACTTTAAATTGTATTTAGGCATCTATGGAAATGGTTTTGGGTAGCCAGATTGTTAATTTAGGTATCCAGCTTCTCTAGCTTTGACAATGAGGGTTGATGTGACTTCTTCAGCCTCTTGCTTACTCCTACTACAGTCATTGGACATATGTACCACACAAGCCTTCAATTCGAGTGTTTTGCCAGCACTCAGATGGCTATCTGAATGTTAGGAAAATGAGGTATTCTCAGGCACTCCCTTTCCAATCCATCCTTCTTCTCCATGGCTTGTTTCCTCCATTCTTGCTAGCAAAATGACCCAGACGTAATTTGAGCTGGGTTTTTTTTACAGATATGGTCTTGACTAATCTTTGTTGCCTCTGATAAAAGGTGGATTTGAGGGATTATTAGCAAATAGTTACACAGTCAGTTTCAAAGGAGTAACAAGATAGAAAAAGGAGCAAGCATAAGATCAAGACAATGAACTGAAGCACTGTTGTGACAGCTTTTCAGGCAGTAAAGTCCTTCTGCTAAACTACAGTCAAATACTTGTAATAACCCAAATGCTTATATTCGCACTTTCCAGTGCTTGTTCTGCCTTGATTTCATCTGTGCTAAGGGTGGAAAACTCAATGCAATATAAGATGGATTCAGAGGTGGCCTTTGCAATACCTAGAAACCCTCGTGTGACACAGCTGGGGCAGAGGCACCCCCCAGACCTAGAAGGTCTCAGAGATCTGGACTCTGCTGAGTAGTTCTGACCCTGCATGGTTGAGTAGCCTTTGGAAAGTCACTTCTCTTTAACTCAAACTTTATCATCAGCTATGCGGGTGTAAACTCTTCCTAGTAAGACACTTTCAGGTCCACTGATGATAACCTAAGATCTGGGGATTGTCAGTAAAATAATGCAGCATAAAGGCGTACCCACCATATTCTAGTGACATTGAAGGTAGACACTGAACATAAAACAGCTCTGTGAAAATAGTCACAGGCTTTCCAACAGCTTAATTGTTGAAACTGATGTGAGGGAGTTTCCTTCTACAGTCCAGTGAGACCAAATAAAAAGGCTTTTCTAAACACAGTAAGTGTGTAACATTTCCCTTTCTTTCAAAGTACTGACTTGGTGTCTATCATCCCTGATGCTGACAAGACAGATCTGAGCTCTTGGTAGCCAGTCACCCCTGGTACTCAAGGAAGGTTGGCATCATCACACTGAAGTTTTCTTCCGTGGCTGCTTGCAATATATGGGGAGAAAGATATGGCAGACCCCTTGCAGTCCTAGGAGCCTCTATTCGGGGGGCCCTTCTGAAATCTTTTTGTCCTACAACACCCCAGAATGTTCTTTCCTGCTGCATCCAGTGGATTGAAGTAAGGATTGTCACCGAAATACAGGAGTAGCTCATAAACTTCATTACTATAGTCTCCAACTATTTATATGAGTTAGTTCTGGTCATGTTTATAAGTGTTCCTTCTTAGAGCAAAGGCTAGGAATTTACTTATTTTCAATGCAAGCTACACTTCTGTGTTAACCTCATGACTCTGGTACATGGGGCTCTTGGTGTGGGATTATAATGTTTATAATATGAATTGAACCAGATACTCTAAAAGGATGAATGAAGATCAGATTAATTGCTAGTTAATCTGGGGGCAAGAAATTTCAGTGAGTTCTGGTTTTACTGGTATGGGTCTTCCATCTGTGCCCATTCCTTGCTAGGTTTACCCAGTCTTCACCACAGTTAGCAACGTAAAACTTCTCATCCCCACTTTTAAATAAATTCAAAGCTCAGATGATGCCTCATTGCTTCTCTGTCTTTGTGATCTGTTGCTCTTTTGTCCTTCCAATGCCTTCCATGCCCATTTCTGTGGTCAAGTGCTGTCTTGTCCTCATCTGTTGCAGAAGACCTACTTCTACAGTCTTAATCAGTATTGAACTGCAGTAGGTGAGTGCCTTCTTAGCACTTGACATCATGTTCATGGAGAAGGAAATTAAAACTCTGTATTCTTCTAAATCGTTCTGTGCATTTTCTCCTTGAAAGGTGGTGAACTTTGCACTGATGAGATCTTAAGCCATTGGGCATTTATTGCCATGTTCCCTCACTGATATACATTTCCCTTGAATGTTGTAGTTAGACTTTAGGATACAGCTTTGCCGATCAAGCAGTGATATTGAGCAACAATAGCACTATACATGATCAGAAGTATTTTTCCAACCAGCAGCTCTTGGCAGCACAATGCCCTCTCTCATCAAGCAATGCCTATGGATGTGCAGAATACAAAGTCAGACTGTGTGCAGGAGCTGTTTAACAGAACAACACTATGTGCTTTACCAACTATAGGCAACAGTGGAAAGGGGAGTGGGGCATGGGAAGTCAGACGGAGAACAAAACTTAGTTCTCAGATACAGAGTCCAAATCTCATAACGGCTAAGTTCGTCATGCAAAGACCCGTTCAGTTAGAGCTGTCCCCCAGAAGTGCATTACAGGAAGTGTTCTGACACAGAAAGAATATATGTCTCTCCTATACACCACATGGTAAACTGTAGACAGCACATCTTTTAATCTTTCTCTAGCTGGGACACCCTATGCTGTAGGAGAACAGATCATCAAGGAATGCCTGCATAGAGATTTCTGAGAAATAAACTCTGGAATGATGGAAGGTTGCAGAGTGGCTCAGACATGCCTTTCTCGATCCATGGCATGTGCAGGGGTGTAACATAATATCCATATTTAACAGCAAGTTTCCACACTTATGCCAAAGAAGTCACTTTTACTTCTACACCAGTGATACATAAACTGTGGGAGAAAAGATGTGTTGGGAAGTCTCCTTGTTTTTCTCTAAGGCTGGGCAGAAGCCTGAGACTGAAGATGACAGAGACTTCACCTGTCATAACAAATTCTCTTAAGTTTCTGTTATTATTTGGTTATTCACTTTCCACATGGAAATAAGTCTGATAGATCCTATGCTCCTCCTGTTCCTTGCAAAGCTGGAATAGTTATCAACAGGGCCCAAGATGTGAGGTGGACTGGTTGTGAGATCATAGAATCATAGAATCTTCCAGGCTGGAAGGGACCTCTAGGGTCATATAGTCTGTTCCAGTGTTCCACCACTCTCATAGTAAAGAATCTATTAATATCCAGTCTAAATCTGCTCTTCTGCAGCATGAACCCATTGCCCCATGTCCTGTAACTGCAGGCCTTTGTAAACAGACTCTTCCCAGCCTTCCTGTAGGCCCCTTTCAGGTACTGAAAGGCTGCTATTAGGTCTCCCTGGAGCCTCCTCTTCTCCAGGCTGAACAACCCCAGCTCCCTCAGCCTGTCCATGTAGCAAAGATGCTCCAACCCCCTGATCATTTTCGTGGCCCTCCTCTGGACCCGCTCCATCAGGTCTATGTCCTTCCTATACTGAGGGCTCCAGACGTGCCCACAGTACTCCAGGTGAGGTCTCACCAGAGCAGAGTAAAATGAAAGTGGCAGAATCACCTCTNTCTATATTGTTGATAAAAATGTTAAACAGTACTGGTCCCAGAACAGACCCTTGAGGAACACTCCTCTCCATCTGGACCTCAAGACATTGAGTACCATCCTCTGCATGCGACCATCTGGCCAGTTCTTTATTCATGGAACAGTCCACCCATCAAATCTGTATCCCTCCAATTTGGCAAGCAGGATGCTGTAGGGACTGTGTCAAAATCCTTACAGAGGTCCAGATAGATCACATCCATAAGTTGTCCCTTATCTACCAACAGAGCTCCCCTATCATAAAAGGCCACTGGATTAGTCAGGCAGGACCTGCCCCTAGTAAAGCCATACTGGCTGTCCTGAATCACCTCCTTGTCCTCCATATGCCCAAGCATGGCATCTAGAAGGATCTGTTCCATGATCTTCCCAGGCATGGAGGTGATGCTGACAGGTCGGTAGTTCCCAGGGTCCTCCTTTCTACCCTTTTTAAAAATGGGTGTGATGTCTTAAAAATGTGAGATGTCCTTTGCTGATCATGCCTGCACATCTAGCTGAGTGCCACGGGGGTTCCTCTGCCCTGTGAGGTTGAATTGCAGTGATGAGGTGGTAACACATCCATGTATTCTATCTCCTCTGCAGGGAGTAAGAGGGATGAGCACTCACAAGGGAATTAATGTGAAATAACAACAAAACCGCAATTCCCTCACCAGGCAGTGACGCTCCTGGGCAGACAAGTCTTCTTCACAGTGTAATCTTAAATCAGTGCAGTGAAATGTATGCTTAGGACTGTCTTTCTTTAAACCAGCTGTGTCTGCTGTCTCAGTAAGTGAGGACTGCTTTAACTGCTTATGTGGAACAGACCTGTCCTAGATTGAAATACAAGTGTCCACAGAGAAATTTGCTTAAGCTTGGCTGAAGAGGGTCTGTGCATGGACAAGTCTGGGCAGTGAGGGACCCTGCTTGAGAGTCCTTGTACAGCGGGGCCATGCAGTGGCTTCGCTCAGATGTAAGAGCTGAGCTCCTCCGGGCAGAGGAGGAAAGATTCACATCTCTTGTGCATCTGAAACTACACTGTGACTCCTGGCCTGTGAAAGAAACTTCAATTTCCATCTGCTGGGCTTTACATACAGGTATCATTACAGCATGAAAACAGCTGCACACAGCAACAAATTCAGCCCCCCAGCATCTGTGTACAGGAGGGCAGGACCCTTCTGCTGCGGCACAAAGATGCAGCTCCAGAATTATGCTCTGTATCTTTAGGAGAGCAGCAGAAAGAGGAGAGAGCGCAGATGTTTCCCGAAGTACTGATGTTGCTTTTCTCATACATTTGCCAGTAGTAACATTACCTGTTAGCTTAGTGTATTTAAATGACCAGAGAATACAACAATGATACACTGACAAAGACACTGATCAAAGATATGGTGAGTCAGCTGGAGCTAATACTGCTAATGCAAGAAAGTACTTTCATCCTTTATTGCTATCGTAGGCTGAGATGTGTGTGTATTTTTAACAGCTTGGGGGTAGAATAAAACTAACTTCATTCCCTTGAAGAAAAATAATAACCATCTGTGACAGCCAGTATATTTTCAGCAATTGCGTTCCACATCTATTTTCTTTGGGTTTTAAATTATTTATACAATTACACCACCCACAGCTTCATCATCCTTTGCACACAATGAAAAAGTCTCTCTGTAGCTTGGATTCACTCTTTTGTTTCTGTCTCACCTACTGTATGTGGGAATTGGAGAACCTAGTATATAAAATACAGTGCAATAACAAAAGAAATGACAATCGATGGTATGAGGAAGATGAGATTTATGTGGCCTGAATACCTCAGAGCAAAAAAAAAAAAAGGAAAAAGAGTTCAAAAAAGTGTTCAGATCTGGTGAAAGGGAGATAAAACAAAGAAACAGAATAAAAATGTACATGCCATAATATAATGTGGAATTAGATCATATTCCTAGGCTTGCTTTTCTGATTCATTCCTAATAAGACAATACCTTACATATAAGGTATGAATTATTGTGTATTACACAATCATACTACACACAATATATACACAATAAACACACAATTAAATTATTGTGTATTGTTGTATTACCTTACATACGTACAGAGAAAAGCAAGCAGAATTGACAGTTGCTGCAGATACCCTGAGTTAGCATTTCACTTTCTCAGGGAATAGGGGAAGATTCACTTGTCTGGACTTAGCTGTCATCTTGCCCTGCAAGCAAAAGCAGAGTGAGTGCTACCATGTCCAGCCATGCAGGTGCCTGCAGAGCACTCCAGCTCCCAGGGCTCCCTTGCCCAAGCTCAGGGCAGCATTTGGGCATCCCCTTTCTTCATTGCTCATTCTCTTTCAGTGATTTTGTGATAGCTCAAACACCTGCTTCTGAAGTAATAGGGCCTCCTGATTTGCTGGTAAGCACTAAGTTGTACTGGATAGGGGAGAACCCAGCACTTGTACAACCCTTCCCTTTGCCCCAGGAATTCAAGGGGGGTGTGCATGGTTTCTATTATGGCAGCCCGTCTCCTCTCACTGAAAAAGAGGGGTAACCTTGGGAATATAAGTTTGCATATGAATGTCATGTTTGAAGAATTGTTTTGGGTTTGTTTTTTTTTTGCAGGGCCTGTTTTCATAGGATGTGGAGTAATGGTTTTAAACTGAAAGTTTGACACTAGATATAAGGAAGAAATTCTTCACGTTGAGGGTGGTGAAACAGTGGAACAGGTTACCTGCACAAGTGGTAGATGCCCCAACCCTGGAAACATTCAAGGTCAGGTTGGATGGGACTCTGAGCAACCTGACCCAGTGGAAGATGTCCCTGCTCATTATAGGGGGTTGGACTAGATAGCCTTTAAATGTTTCCTCCCAACGGTTCTATGATTCTATGACTCTATGATTTTAACCAGGCTAATTCTTTTAAAAAAATATTTTCTGGTTCCAGTGTAAAACACCATAACACTTACCTTTATAATGTCAGGTGAGACTGCTGCGGCCACTGCTGGGCTGTGAGGGAGTGTAAAGGTTTCTCCTGACTCCCCTAAATGGCTGTCCTCAAAATGGGACTGGGGAGGCAAGGGGGCTATTAATTTCCAGAAATAATACTATTGGCCTGAAAATCATGTAAAAAATACCCAGAAGAATCAATTTACTTCCCACTGTTTCCCTTTGGCTATTGGATTCCTTAGGATTTGAGAAGAAAACATTTTTCTCCAATTTAAAATATAGCAAAAGTGTTTTAAAATTAAATCTTTCATTCTTCACATGATTGTATAACTCCAGGAGCTGAAGTCTTACAAGGCACATGAACCAGCTGGGTAATCTGACAAACACACAAGGTGTACTTAATTAAAAAAAAGAAAATCCATTCCCTCCTCTCCAGGCCAGGCAGTGCAGAATTGGAACTCAGCCTTGAGTAACTAGTTGGTCTCCAGTTTGTTCCTGGAGCTGCAGAGCTGTCTCATGCTTCCCAGGCAACAGGGTTAGCAAAAAAGTTGCCCGGAAAATAGTGTGTGAAGAATGCTGTTATAGGTCAAGGTGTGAGGAATCTTAGAAAAGGCTCCCAAAAACACTCTGTTGCCTCTCTACCTACTAGGCATAGAGCCTTTCACTGTACCAAACCAGACATGTCTTGGGTGGTTAATGCCCACCCTCCTGTCTTGAACATGTCCTTTTCTCTTTCAATCCTGATGAATCTTGGGTCAGGTGCTGGATGTTGCTCTCCTCAGCAAGCAGAAAAAAATTGCTTCCAACAAAAGGTTTCACAGAAGGTGGGGGAAATATTAATTCACTGCACTGTATGTATTCCTTTTCTTTTATGAAATATGTAAATCCACACTGTAAATCATTTTTATACTCAGGCTTTATGGTCACCCCAAATGTTTGCTTTAAAAATTGAGGGATCCAGAGCTTCTACAGCATTTCAAGTTTCTTTGTTTATGACAACAGCTCTTGAAAAGGCAAGTGTACCTGTTGCCTGCAGCTGCCCTTCAATTTGCATTTTCCTTTTCTACACTAGTGATTTTCTGGGCTTATATCCTCCGAGTTTTCCAGCTCCTCCAACATCTTCCAAGGTAGAGCCGAACTGACTTATCAAATGTCAAAGAAAAGAACAGTCCTTTGCAGCTGGATTGTGACTCTCCAGGCTAAGCTGAACCGGACAGGAGGAGCAGCATCACCTCAAGTGCAGATCAAAATGTAGGTTTTAACCTTACCTCCTGCCCTCTCCCTTGTTCTGGAAAAGCTCCTGTCTCTGGCTCATGTAATTTTGCCTGCACCTGTGTTTACCATCAGCCCCCAGTAGTGGTTGGCTTCTGCAGGAAGAGGAGCAGGAACTTGGTTTTTTCCACTCGACCCCTGCCCATTTCCTTGGGTACATAAGGCACCACTTTCCTTCTCGTGGTAGGGGGAGAATGGAAGCCTTTTTATTTCCTTTGCCCACTAAATCGGAGCAGTGTCTGTTTAGTTCTCAGACACTGTGTCACACCAGCAAATAAATAAATGAACCCCAGTGATCCCCTACAGCTTTCACAGGCCTGCACTTTTGTGTATGATTTCTGAGGCTCCTGCTGTAACTAATTGAAAGAGTGTGTTCACATTTTGTTTCTAAGTGGTCTGGCATGACATGCAAACTCTCGTGTGTACGTAAAACGTGGGCAGGGAATGTAAATGGTTATAACATGGCTAGGTACTTCTAAGTGTTTAAAGAGAAATAGAGTCCTGAAGCCCAGGCCTCCAGTGCATGGTGGCATTTCCAAGTCCCATTTTTTGTTTGAAATCCTACTTGTTCATGAGAAGACAGTTAAACAGGTTTTTTTTATCTCCTGAAACAATTTTTCTTTTTCTAGAGTTCATGAACAATGGGTTTGCAAATATCAAGAGAAGTGGTTGCACCATGTGATTCTAAGCATCAGCTGAGCACGCCTGGAAGGATTGCCACAAACATAGTGACATCAAGTCTTAGTGACATCAAGTCTTCTGCACTCAAGGTGGCAGATCTGCCAATGGGGTTCAGGTGTTCATGCTATCACAACTGCATCTGATTGCAGAAGAGTTTGCTATCCTTTGGATGTATGTGTGCACGCTGTGGCTTTTCTGGTGTGGGATCTGTGCTCTGGCAGTGAGCAGTGCTGCAGTGTGGCTGTGAACCACAGCCTGAAAGCCAGTGCATCCTGGGGAGATCAGAGGAGTCAGGGCACTGCAGACACCCTCTTCCTGCTGTGGCTTTTTGGCTGTGGCATACAGAGAAAATAGTAGGTATTTAAGAACTAAAGTCTGCATCAAATCAGTGTCAGTTTAACAGTGAGAGGAAAGGTTACAGTATTTGTTTTTCAGCAGTAAATATTGATGTAATACCTCTCAAAATAAAGATGAAACCATTTGAGGCACTTAATGTCACATCGGCTTGATGTGGTAGATTTGGTTAATCAAGATCTTGATGAATGGACAGGCTATGGAGGAGGGAAACATATACAGTTTGTTGAGCAGGGAGGTTTAAAGAGTGAGCCTGGAATAACTGAAATTTTATTGCATGCAAAGAAGACAGCATTAGATGGATCCAAGTGGCGCTCTTAACAGAAAATAGCATGGCTTACTTCTGGGATCGGTACAGGAATAGAAGTAAATCAAAGCATAATTATTCCCAGAAAGTCACAGAACAGTATTCTTTGGGAAAGAGCAAAGAGACCTAAATATGACACTGGCAAACTGGGGTTCAATACATTTTAAATTGGTTTAACCAAGAAGCAGCACGATGTCTCCCAGATATGATACAATGGATGCGGACTTCTATTATTTCTTGTAACAAAGTGCATCTGGAAACCTGTAAAGATCTGACAAGTTTTTATGGGCATAAGTTTGTTCTGTACCTCTTTCCTTTGAAATATTTTTTTTTCCTGAAGGTATCCAAAGAGAGAACACACATATATCTTCTCTGTGCAAAATAAAAAGTCAAAATAGTTTGTAATGTTAAATATCATATTGGAGCACTTTTAATTACCCAGAAGACTTGATCATCGTTGTCTTTCACCTGAATGAGGTGAGAAAAAAAATCCTTGAATATTTTGAAAAAGGGTTTGGAAAACAAGCAACATCAACACTGGAATCTTAGTGCAGGAGTAGGCTGTTTGTCTCTAGTTCCCAGGCTGCTGTCAGGTAATGTGCTAGGGCCAGACCCTTGGTCACTGTAGGAGACTGTGTTTTTCTGAAGTTGATGCAGTCTCCAGACAGCTGTCTTGACTGCAGAGGATCTGATCTAACATATTACAAAAGATAATATGGTTGAGGTGAAAAGGACATACATTAATATCCTTATTGGCCATCTGTCTGTTCAGCAGCAATGAGATTGATGTGAGGAAAGGTGTCTGCAAAAGAAATGCACTGTTGACATTTGTTGCTGTGACAGATCCAGATTAAGCCACTTCAGAGTTACATAGCAGAAAAATGACTTGGTACCCCTTCTGAGTAACATCCTTGGATTTCCTGTACACAGTGGCTGTAAGATTTGACTCTTTCAAGTTGAAGATGCTCCTGTGGAAAAAAAAAATTAAAAAAAATAAATATAATGCTTAGTCACTTAGTAAGTAGAATTCTGAAAAATAGTCCAGTTCATTCCACTTAAGCTATAGTTATTTATATGTCCTTTGTCACTGCTGTGTCTTGAGCATGATTCAGAACTGAAAAATGTAGTATAAATCCAGAATAGCTCCACTGGTATGGGTAGAGATGAACAGATTACTCTGAGTATAAGATGTATAAAGGTCAGTATTTACTTCTTCCTTTAAAGAAGGTAATTTATCTAATTTTTTATAGAATTTGTCACTTACTAGAACATTAATGTGAAGCAGGCTACTATTTGATATAGTTAGAGCAACAGTTTGTCTGAGTTTTCTTGTTCTGTCTGGAAATTTTGTCTGGACAGAATTTAAGAAACTTTGCACATTTCCGAGGATTTCTGGGTATCAGCACTGATGCAGCAGCAGGGCTGGTGACTGAGTAAATATCCACACCCCATGTAATCACGTTTTTTTCATACAAGTGGAGCAGGTACTACACAATGCACATGTGTTTCAGATGTGTTTCTGAAAGGAAAGCCTGGACAAAATCACAGCAGTAGTAATGAACTTCTAATATCACAGAGTACCATAACCCAAAATGGTTTAAAAAATAGGTGGCATATTGTAAGAAAGCCACAGAACCACAGAATCGTCAGGTTTGGAAAGGACTTCTGAGATTGCTGAGTCCAACCATACACACACAAAAAATTCTCAGCCACTGAAGTGGCCACTTATACCCTGAAGTGCCGTATCTGCACATTTCTTGAATACCTCCAGGGATAGTGACTCAACCACCTCCCTGGGCAGGTTGTTCCAATGCCTGACTACTCTTTCAGTAATGTCATTCCTCCTAATATCTAATCTAAACCTCCTCTGCTGCAACCTCAGACTATTTCGTCTGGTCCTGTCATTATTCACCTGGGAGAAGAAGCCAACACCCACCTTTCTACAACCTCCTTCCAGGTAGCTGTAGTGGGCAATGAAGTCACCCCTCAGCCATTTTTGAGTACCTCAAAAATATCAAGTACTGAATTCTTACAGTATAGAATCTTAAAAAATAAGATACATTCTTTTATTTTTCCCTTTAACTCTTTGGTTTCATTATTACAGCCTATTTAGTTCAGCCTTAATTTTTCTATCATTACTGCATCATATCTGTGCAGACACCAAGACTGTATGTATAGGAAAACCTATCAATTGGTAGCATGTGCACCTCAAGAACTAAAAAGAGTGGTCTCTAGGGGTGTGGGTCAATAACTTCCCCTCTCTCTTGTCTTGGTAAACTGAAGCATAACCTATTGTTTCCTAAACTTTTATTAAAAAAGTAAATTTGATGGGTTCTTCTTCCAGTGTCCACATGAGATTTCTGGACTCACTAAGACTACAGATTTTTACTAGTTGCTGATTTGAGACCTGTGTAACTCAGAGACCTTCATATTCTTTTGTAGCTGAATACTAAGTTCTCCATATGTGCATTAATCAGAAGATATGATGGGAAGTTTCCCAGCTACAGCAGCTGTTCTTTCTGTCTTGAGTTCAACTGCAATATGAAAAAAGCAGCTTCATGTAGCCCCAGACAGAGAGGTGCTACAAATTATGCCTAAACCCATCAATGTTCACCTGACAAATGCCAACTCCACTAAATTCACTAGAAGTCTCTTAGTTGACTTCACCAGCTTTGGATCAAGCCCAGGAAGGGAACTGAAATAATAAGGTTTGCAGAACCATGTGCTCCAAGTTGCAAACAATGTTTCTTATTCATGTCAGATCAGTAACAAGTGCTCAGTCAGATAAGGGAAGAACTCACATACAAGTGACAAGCTGAATATACCTTCTTTTTCACTTTCTCTGATATAAAATAGATCAGTAGGTCCGTGGCAAGGTGACAGCTCATCATGTCTCTCTTCATATCCTCACTACGTGAGGAGGTCCTCAGCTCCTCTCAGCAGCATCACACTCTGACGTGTGGGACAGAGGTAGGCAGGAAGTTGATACTGGAAGGAGACTACGTGGTCTTCTCCAGGAATTTCATAGGTGACTTTGAGTCCAAAGCCACTCCCTCACAATGACTTTACGCCTGCACTTTGGATGCCGTGTTTATCAGCAGTGATTGGCGGAGAAGCAAGGGGCAAGACGGTCAACATGAAAAATTTGGGGAAAATGAGCTCAAGATGGACAGAGGGGGAATAGCACGCTGTCCTACACCCCACCCATGATGGGAATGTTGAGTGGAAATGTACGTGTCAAAACTGATCCTTTGCATTAGGCAACTGTGCCAGAAAACATGTGTCCTTTCCACAGTCCTTTCCAAAGTCAAAGGAAATTGAGGTGCACAAACAGACCAGAGGGCAGCACAGATAACCAATACTTGAGGTAGCTTTAAATACACTATCGTGGATATCACATGTGGTGTACGTTAAAAGCTACCCTGCACAGAAACCATTGGCCACCTTCAAAGTTATGATTAAATCAATTGAATTGTACCTTCATTTTCTGAAACTGCACCACAGCACCATTTTCCTTGTAGTGTTTTGCAGCATGCCCAAACAACAGGATGAGAACCTGAAAAATGAATCCACTATGTAGTCATTATGAATAAAATCAAAACTGCATTATGACTTTTCCTGAATCATAAAATCTGCTGCTCTGTGACTGCTCAAAGGTTCATTTGGTCTTGTGGTCTCTGGCAAACAAATGGTTTCTCGGCTCCCATATAGTAGCAGCCTGGGCAGTTCATGTGGTTAGCTCCAAGCAATCATGCTTAATTACCACAGATGAACCTGACCCTCAGGAATTGGTGGAACATTGGTAGTACCCTATGCAGGTCATGGAATTATGGAATGGTTAGAGTTGGATGTAACCTTAAAGATCAGCAGATTCCAACCCCCCTGCCATGGCCAGGGACATCTTCTACTATACCAGGTTGCTCAAAGTCCCATCCAGCCTGGCCTTGAACACTCCCAGGGACAGAACTTCCACAACTTCTCTGGACAGCCTGTCCAGTGTCTCACTACCCTCACAGTAAAGAATTTCT
The DNA here is from genome assembly GCA_013400055.1 of Nycticryphes semicollaris. Lineage (NCBI taxonomy): Eukaryota > Metazoa > Chordata > Aves > Charadriiformes > Rostratulidae > Nycticryphes > Nycticryphes semicollaris. Next base: position 19,482 of record VXBJ01005979.1, read on the forward strand.
TTCTTTCTAGTATCTAACCTAAATCTCCCCTCTTACAATTTAAAACCATTACTCCTTGTCCTGTCATTACACTCCCTGACAAAGAGTCCATCTGCAGCTCTCCTGCAGGCTCCCTTCAGATACTGGAAGGTTGCTCCCGGATCCTTCTCTTCTCCAAGCTGAACAACCCCAGCTCTCTCAGCCTGTCTTCCTAGGAGATGTGCTCCATCCCTCTGATCATCTTCATGGCCCTCTGCTGGACCTGTTCGAACAGGTTCATGTCCTTCTTGTGTTGAGGACTCCAAAGCTGGACACAGTACTCCAATTAGGGTCTCGTGAAAGCAGAGTAGAGGGGTAGAATCACCTCCTTTGACCTGCTGGCTGTACTTCTTTTGATGCAGCCCAGGATGCATTTGGCTTTCTGGGCTACTGGTGTGCACTGACGGTTCATGTTAAGCTTCTCATCCATGAGCACTCCCAAGTCCTTCTCCTCAAGGCTTTTCTCCAGCCATTCTCCACCAAACTTGTGTTTGTGGTTGGGATTGCCATGTCCCAGTTGCAGGACCCTGCACTTGGCTTGGGTGGCACAGGCCCACCTCTCCAGCCTATCTAGGTCCTTCTGGATGGCATTCCTTCCCTCCAGCATGTT
>VXBJ01005979.1:33431-64718 GCA_013400055.1 Nycticryphes semicollaris
AAAAAAAAAGCCTGTACAGTTGGAAACTTAATACTTAAATACAGCCACAGCCTGAGCTTAAAGCCCTTATTGGACAGATGGCTAATTTTACTGGTCTGACCTTGTCTCTTAGGGATCTAGTCCCATGATCCTTGGTTATTGTAATAGCTGCCATTAAGTACTTGAGGAAATTAGACAGACAGTGTTTGTGAATGAGATGATTAGTAGCTTGCATTAAAATACTAGATATGTGAAGTTGGGGATAGAAATGTTGTAAATATTTTCAAAGATTCCTCTACTGTACTGGCATACTTGTTTCCCTTAATCACAGCAGAGTGACAGACTTAGTAGAAATGTATTCCTATGCATTGAATTAAAACACTTTAAAACTTGGAAACAAATTATTTGTAGTACTATGGAGAAGATTAATTAATTTGATAATGTTTGTGTATGCCAATTCTGTTGCTACATATTTTATGTTAGTGGTTGTTTTTTTTTGGTTTTTTTTTTTTTGTTTTTTTTTTTTTTTTTTAATTAACGCTATTTCAGCTTCACTGCCTGATTCAGTTGTTCCTTTTCTACTTTTTTGCTGTGTAAGAAGTAGCCAGTTTTCTAGGGGAAGAATTTTTTCAACATCTGTGCAAACATTTGAAAATCCACTTGTAGCAAGATTTGAAGAGGGAAATCCCCCCCACAATCTGTGTGCAGCAGTATAGGATTTAAATCCTATCTGCAATCTGCCAAGGGCTATTGGAGTTGCAGGCTTCTGAGAATCCTATGGCTGGCTCCCTATTGTGGAATGTTGCTGTCAAAACACTGAAACCAGGTACAGTTCCAGGTACCTCTGCCTTGTTCTATGGCATATTACATGCTGGGTAGTTAAGAGTAAGAGGGAACTGTCATTTACTCACACGTCCAAAAGTAGTGGGTGAAGAAGACATAAGATAATAAAAAGTTCTTTAAGAGGTTGGTTGTTTTTTTTTTTTTTCTTTCACTTCACCTCTTTGATACCAGTAGAAGTGAGGCTTATACAGGAATTGTAACTGAGGTGACAGCAAAAGGTTGTATTGAGAGAGAAGTGATATAAAACCAGTTCATCTTCAATAATGGGAGCTGACTGGGAGGTCCTGTGGGTCAAAAGAAAAAAGGATAGCCAAATGCCATCTCCTTTTTTCCAAGTTTTTAATTCAGGTCTCAGTTTACAGGGATCAATTTTGTAATCCCAAGAAAGCAGCAGAGTGAGAAATCTGTCTGTGAAATTAAAAATAAAGTATATAGTAAAATGGCCACAAATGGAACTTAAATTAAACTTCAGGGACAAAAACTGTCGTGGTCAAATTTGAAACATCCTGGTGACTGTTAAACTCATTTGAACATTTATTTACAGTTATATGATACATTTGCTGGAGACAAGGAAATGGGATGACAGACACTTTGGGAAGGGCCTAAAACAAATCCTTAGACACCGTGTGGTGAATAGCATAGTTGGAAACAGATTAGGCTGGGATTCTCTAAATCTTGTACTCCCAGAAATTGGCACTCGTGCTGCTGCTGTCACATTGTTTTCTTGCTTTTGCCTTCTGCAAGGCATGGGTTTTCACAGCTTCTGTTTCAAGTTTCAGTCAACTGGTTGAAGGCTGGAAAGCCTAAACCTAGCCCCCGGTGTGTATTACTAACGTAAACACAATAATACTGAATTTTAATGGCTCTCTGATTTTAGAGAATTATATGGGAAAGAGCCAACCACTTAAATGTTTTCCCATGGATGTTCATGCGTGAACTTGTTGCACTATATTGCACTGCTGCTTTTTTAGTATCAGTATGTAAGGTTCCAATGCCCTGTAAAATGTTAAAACCATGGAGTTAATTTGCACAGAGAAAATAAAATCTTAATATCTGATGCTAAGGAATCCTTTTTTAAAAAAAAAAAAGATTACGCTTGCCAATTAATATAAACAAAGAATTGGGCTTGTATTTTATCTATTTTGCAGATGTCTGTAACAGTAGACATCACTGATTTTGTGTGTGAATGCTGGAAGAATCAGTCCAGTTAAAGCCTGAAGACTTTACAGGAGTGCAGCAATCAATATCAGGGCCAGATTTTTGAAAGATCCCAGCTCCCTGGTCAGCCATACAGTAAATGACTTTTTTTCCAAAGAACTTGGCATTGCAATGCTGGAATGCTTTAGAAAATCTGGCTATAATAAGAGCTGGTGGATATGGAACACTTTTGAAAGTTTAGCCTATTTAGGTCTCAAAATGGGTCAAACTAGGTTGGAAATCAGACCTACAAATAGGGAAAATGTAGAAGTCTTTGGGAAGGAAGGTGCTTATTTGACTTTTTTAGACACTGCAAATTTTTTTTTTGAACAACAATAGAAGAAGTTGTTATTCACTGCCATAATAAATTCTGCACATTAAGTGTGGAAGGGTGAGGCTGATCTGCTGCTGAATGTGAAGTTTCTGAGGAGAAGAATGAGTCAGAAGCTGAATGACTTCTATGTTAGGTGCTGCAGAGCTGGTACAGACAGTGTATATCTGTGAGATAAAACTAATAAAGATGTGAATAATTTATTTGGGAAATATTAATATAATTCCTTTACTGTTTCAGACATAAGCCAAAACATGGGCTATCCGACCACACTGTTTGATGTTTCAACACCAATAAAATCAGGCAAACACTAGTTATATATGTATGTTGTTTATCGCATTTGTGTGTGCGTTGTATCACAATGTTGTGTGGTATTTTGATTTTGATTGGACTTGCTCTCATACCCTTGTTGCCCAACTCCTGGTAAATCCTGCCAGTGCCGATCAATCCCATTACCACCTTACGCAGACACAAATGTTCCCCTAGTGCCCTCTGGGACAGCAATGAGCATGCACTAAATTATTTAACTTGAGCATGTTACTTGGTATGTCACTGCTAATCAGTCATTTTGAAGTATGTTTTCTCATTTCAGCTTTATTTGTAGCAAAATATGTTTGGTCCTTTTTATCCTGAAATTACTATCTTCTTCTGTAAAGAGAAACTTTTGGTAAACATTTTTCTTGGGCACCACTTCCCATTGCCCTTCCTAAAACTACTATACAGACTTTCACCAATCTTCAGAAAGATTGCCAAGAAAAAGTGCCAAAAATTAGCCAAGAAATTTTAAAAAAATGATGGAATTATGCCTATACCAGATATTGGGGTTCCCAGTGATGCTTTGCAGAAGAGGGGTTGTTTTGAGGTCAGTCAGCAGAGTGAGCCTTGGGAAATCCTTCTGCCTTGAGGCTGTCACAGACTTTCTTTGAGGGTTTGCCAGTCCTTCCCAGGCCAGATTTTCAGTTTCAAAATGGAGTTAGAGTGGTTTAATGCTTTTATCCTTTTCCAACCATGCCACATTAGACAATAATAGGACTTGTAGGGTGCTCAACACAGTTGTCCCCTCAGTTTTAGTCAAGGCTGCTAGGCATTACCTCAGTAATAATACGAAGGTGAATGCTGCTATATCTTCCAGCATGCCTTGCAGAAAAAAACCCACCTTCTTTTTCTCTGGCCCATGCACAGTGACACCGGACTAGGCAGGGGACAGCACTGTGTACTGTGTGTCACTCAGGAGAGAGCATGCCCCAGGGTCAGCTTCACCTTCTTAAGCTTAATGGCAGGGATTCTGATTGTCAGTCACCCCAAGACATCCTGAGAAGTGAGAGTACCCTGTTGTCTTAAAAAAGGAAAATTTGAGTGGATGAGTTCTCTTCAGTGCCCCACAAACTCATCAGCTAGCTGAGAGTACACTTGAGAGTTTCACATTTCTCAGATCACACTTACATTGGGATTCAATCTAATGCCTGATTCTGCTTACATCCCTTTAATGTGGTCTTACTGAAAATAGAAAAAAGTAGGTGACTAATACTGTTGCTTCATGACAGGGACTCAGAACAGGACTGACAGGCCCTTTTCACATTTTCCTCCTTTTACTCCACAATCAAGTGAAGCATTAAAATAAACAGTTATAGAAAGTTTTTCTTATAGTAAATGTTATTTAAGCAAAACCCCCTACAAACCAATCAAAATTGCAAACGTGTTCTTCATATTTAATTCCAAATGAAAGGAAACACTTTTGGGTAAGAGTAAGCAAGATTTTATTTCCTTTTATTTATATGGTTTTTTTAGTGAAGGTTCTTACACATGAAAACCAATTTGGTTATTTCATATAACATGAACTTCTAAACCACAGCTAAAGGTCAATATTATTTTTTCAGACTTTTAAGGGGTGAGCTGAGCTGAGAACAAGCCCAGCTGAATTAATCTTTGAAAGTACCTGCTTTGGGAAGCCATAAGTCACTGAAAATTAGAGGCTTAGAGGGAAAATTCCATCACAATCATGTAGCTAACTCAAACCAAGGTAATAATATGGTGTGTGATGATCCATAACACTCTGCAGGTGAGAGGTGGATATTGTGAAATACACCAAGTTCACACTAATTCTGCTACCAAGCACAGTGTAACTACACCCAGCAGTAAGGCTACTCATGAAGAAAGCTCCTCCAATGAAAAAGAAATCCATACAATATTGACCCAGGGAGCCTTTCATTCAAAAGGAGGAGGACAGCTATGGGGCTGTAGGAGAAACTCTTCTGTTAGTGACTTTCTGGCCATGTAACTGGATGATCAAAATGCACCAGCTTACCAGCTTTGCTTTCTTAAAAAGATCTTTCATTCAAGCATTCCTCAAAGTTATTCTGGATGATTTTTAGACCTAGAGAAATAAACCATGTGCAGGTGCTAACATATTCTGCACCTGGCTTTCTTGTTGTATCACTAAGTGGCAACTGGTGTTCTTTCAATTGAGATATATTAACCTTGTAGTTAATAAACATCTTTTAAATAACAATGTACCTTGCAGTCATGTGAAAGGCAGTTGTTTTGAGAAGGGGACACCAAGCGCTTCTGAGTTTCCCTGTGTCCTCAGAGGACAGTCAGACTGGTGTAACTCACACAGAAAGATCTCCAAGCCTGGAAAAATCCCAAGCCAAATTATTTTTCATACCTCTCTCGATTTTTAAATTAATTTAAAATTGCTGGCACCTGTGAAAATGATGGTACAGTCAAGTATCAACACCTGTGTACATTTGGAACTTGTGGTTTGAACCATCTTTCTAAATGAAGGGAAATGAGCATCTTGTGAATGGTGAGCATGCTGCTTTCAAATACAGAAATAATTCTGATTCTTCTGATGGGTCAGAAGCATTATTGCACATATAAAGTTTTAAACCAAGACTGGCTTTGTGTTTCTGAGCTCAAAAATCTTATGAAAAAAATCCTAAGGGCAACGATTATAGAGCATTTCACTCAAGTTAAATTCTTTCATGCATGTGAAATTACAATGAGAAGACCATTTTAGAAAAAAAAAAAAGTGAACAAACCCCATCAAACTTCAAGTGGTGGAAAGTAAGCATCTAGGACCAGAACTTTTCTGGTTTAATTAGGGGTAGCAGAAGCCAGAATTTGTTACTTTGAACAGAAATCTTTCAGCTCTGCTTCATACTCTGCTTTCTAGATAATCACAGGAGAAGACAACGTGTTTCCAAAACTAAGCAGGCTTTTAATGAAGATGACTATTTACAGAGATGGTGGCATTGCAGCTGGTACTCCAACCACAAACACAAAGACCAACATCCTGCTGTCATTTTTGGTTCCTGTTCCCCTTTCATGACGTTCCCATTCCCACATGAACCTGTTGTGTGTGGGTTGCTACTGTTTTCATCAAAATTGAACAGTCGTAATGGCAGAGCTGTGGTATGGTGAACTGTGCAGCCAAGAACTGTGGCTCTCTCCATTTGTGTGTTAATGGACTTAGTAGGCTGAGAAGAGAGTGTTCAAGCCATTTACCTCTTTGAAGTCATCAGATGTAGTGATCATGGGGAGGATGGAAGAAGAAACCCGTAGCATATAGTGGAAGAAAGTCACCAATGGACAAAGGAGTATACTGCACCTAAAATGGGCAGAAAGGGGAAAAGAAAGAGCCATTTAACAAGCTGATGCCAAAAGAAGGGCATGGCTTGCATGGTGAGGGAGCTCTGGTAAGGGTTTGGGCCAAAGGGTTGGACTCTGCAAGCTGCAGTGGAGCAGGGAATGCTTTGAGAGGATTAGGGAGTGTTAGATGCTAGGTTTGTGGGCATTGAAACAGTGCCTGGGTCATTTGCTGTTTTTTTTTTCCCTTAGATATTTGGTCTTTATTTATGCTGAGATGTATTTCCATGTCCTATTGTCTCTTGCAGCAAAGGTTTCATACCTCCCAGTCATTATCCCAGCTTTCACATCCCACTGGTTGTTACTGGCTCTTTGGATACACATTAGTGCAGGGGTTCATGTTAGAAAAACACATCTATTTCTGTCAATTAATAGAGACAAAGAATTTCCTCTGTGGTTTTTACTGATACTGCTGGTGAATGGAGACTTGCTGACTGCAGAAGGTAGTGAAATTATCCCATTTCTTATGGAGGAACAAAGTCGGAGAAGAATTTCCTGCTCCTCGTGAAGATGCCAGATTTACTCCCTGACCTGGCCTTCAGCAGCCTTTAATAATGTCACAGTGGCAATTGAGCTGATTTCTGCGCTTGGGTTAGGATCACTGTGCAGCACAGTGGCTGCACCAGGCTGCACTGTACAGCCCTGATGGATGTGCCCTTACAGCAAAAGGGCCAGCAGCAGCCTGGGCTGCATTTGGAGGAGTGTTGCAAGGAATGTGAGGGAGGTGATCCTTGCTCTCTACTGGTGAGACACATCTGGGGGATTTGGTCAGTTTCTGGGCTGCCCAGTACAAGACAGACATGGACATACTGGAGTAAGTACAGCAAAGGTCCACAAAGACAATTAAAGGACTGGAGCGTCTTTGGGACAAGGAGAGGCTGAGAGGAGCAGTTCACCTTGCAGAGTAAAAGGCTCAAGGGTACTTATCAATGTATATAAATATCTGATGGGGGAAGTAATGAAGATGGAGCCAGGCTTTCCTCAGTGCTGCCCTTTGACAGAACTGGAGGCAATGGGCACAAGCTGAAATACAGGAAACTCCATTTAAACATAAGAAAATCTTTTTTACGGTGACAGTGGCTGAGCACTTTTTCACCCTGAGAAGTTGTATAGTCCCTATCCTTAGAGATACTCAAAACCCAACTGGGCAAAGTTCTACAGATTATTAGTCTATGGCATAGACTTGCTAACATGCATTTGCTTGTTTTCAGCTACTTTCTAATATTTAGGTTAGACTTCCCAGAGGCTTTTTCTTTTCTTAATAAGTTATTTGGAAACTGGTGAATTAGCTGATGAGAAGGCAGGCAGTACTAGGGCAGGCAGGACCGTGGCAGCAGGCAGGGCCAGCCACAGCCCACCAGCTTCTGGACACTTCCAAAGGGACAACGCAGGTCTGAGCCCAGCCAGGAAATCCCAAGTCAAGAAGAATGATGAGCTTAGCATTCAAGCAGCCTTATAGGTTGGAGCAGGGAGAGGTGAGCCTCAATGTTTCTTCTCCAGGAATAGGGACCTGGCTACCATTTTCTTCTGCCAGGCCAAAAAGCTTTGGAGACATCAGGAAGTAGGATACCTGTGCCCCAACACTGAGGCATTGACAGCTGATGCTCAAGCCTGGATTTAGAGGCATGACCACTAAATTTTTACTCAGGCTTCCAGGAACGCGCCTGGCATTATCCAGATGGAGTGCCTTGGTGGGGCTTTTTACAGGTGTCTATAGTACATTTATACTGGGAGTGGAAAGTACTTCCATGAGGAGAAATAGTTCACCAAATTATCTCAGATGCAGGTACAATGTATGCACTTGTGTCAGTCGGACTGGCCTCTGAACAGTAATTATTAAAAACACGAGCTTGTAAGAGTTATTCAGAGATTGTCCTATCTGTTCCTCTTAACAAAGGCAGGACAGGTATAAACTAGACCTTTGCTCAGAGATAATGGTGTCCCCTGCTTTTAAGAACCTTCCACACCAGGAATTTCCCCAAAGCGGTTCCAGTGCATAATCATGCACAGTTAGAAGTTTTTTTCTGTATCTAAAATTATTTAAAATATCAGTTTCTGCTTTTCCTTCTCACATCTGGAAGTTACTGTGCACTGTGCCAGAGCTCCTCTCATTCCTCCTCCTCTGCATTTGGCCTTTCTGGGAGCAGTGCCGTGTTCTGGGTAGGAGTATGAGGAGGTTAATGGTGCTTCCTACCTCTGCCTTTCTCTTCTGCAATCTGCAGGGCCAAGACACAGAAGAAAAGCCACAACAACGTCACCACTAGACATTGTGCTGGTTGAATTTTCACAGTGTTGCACTGTAGCTTAAGTTCTGAGTTTTGCCTCCTTCTTTCCTCTTCCTTGGGCTATAAATACCCTGATGACTGTCACCTCAGATGTACCTGGGGCAGATAACAGATGCTATATAATGCAGCAGAAAAACATCACGTGAGTCCAATCCTGCTATTATTATAATCTTGCATTGTTTTTTGGTTGGGTTTTTTTTTTTTTATTATTATTATTTTTTATTGTGTTTATTAAAGTATTTTTGAAGGACTAACAGAGTCTGTGTTAGTCTTTCCAAAGGTTTGTGTGCTGTGGCCTGGGTCAAAAACCATGTTGCCTCTATATGACCATGCTACCTGCAGTCTCTCCACCAGTGCTCACTGTGGCAGTGAGCAGGCAAGGCAGTCTAGTGGATTCCCTCTGGTCAGGATCTAGTGCACTAGCAGTGCTAGGTGACCTAGGTGACTTCAGAGCAACAACTACTCTGAACATGTTTTCCATGTTGATGTTACTACTCAGAGTGCAGGACCAGGAGAGATCAGTTGAGATTTTTCCAGTTTCAAGTCACGGTCCTTTGTAGTTGTTGCAGCTGGGAGATTCTTGCTGTCTTACATAGCACTGCTGGGCAGCGGGAGATGGAAAATGCTTCAAAGAGATTAAAAGATGGCACATTTTTTTCATTTAGGATTTCCTGACCTTTTTCAGTTCATCATGCTGTCTTCATTCCACTGCGGTGTTTGCATAACCTCGTTCAGTCTGTAAAAAGAAGGGAAACAAGGAAAGACCCTATCACTGTTTATTATTTCATGAATGACAATTTCACCAGTATTTCAGTAAGACAGTGAAGGGGCCATAATAGACTTTGTTTCACCTCTAGAAGTGGACAGATTGTTTTCTTGATGAGAACTTTTTTAAATGATAAAATGCTATTTCAATAAAACTCTAGGGTTTTTTTTTTTATAAATTAGTGAACTAAATTAAATAATACTTGAAACAAAAGAATCCAAATTAATTTCTCCTTCTGGAAAGTGTTTTGTTCTTAAAACTTCAATTTAGAATTAGTTTGAATTGTCTTTCATGATGTTTTTTGTTCTTATATCTTTATACTGTGACATGTTAGTAGTGATGGCTGGCAATTCATCAACACATTTCTCTTATTTCATGGGACACAAACAGGAGACACATCATTCCAGAAAATAAGGAGTCCTTCAGTAGGTACCTCTTAGCTGTTACCCACAGAGATTTAAAAATAAAATAGTGAAATGGTTATCTTATTTCATTGGCCTATTCCCTATCATCGACAGTAGTAAAGGATATAAAGATTCTTTATGTAAAGATTTTGAATTTCTAAATCACAAACTAGTAATGATGAAATAAAACATCTCTTTTCCCTTAAATGAATTACTATATTTATGCAGGTGGATTGTATCTGTGAATTATTTCTATATTATTTCAGGATTTGTAGGTACTTTTGACTGCCTGCATACCTTGAAACAGCATAAACACCTAAAAAGGAAAGAGAAAATGAAATGCTAAATATAATTAAAATTCTAAAATAATTTCCAAACCCAATTCTTTCAGATATTACATTCATGAATATTTGAAAAAATACTGTTTTCAGTCAATATTATTTTCGTCTAATATAAAATTTAAATGAATTTTGAAATTTCCTCTAAAAGAGTAGTGCCAACTGTGATGAGCTTTATCCAACTTATCTAAAGTGCTTCAGATGTGAAGCTTGGGATCAAAAGAGATGTATTTGCTTCAAAAGTGTTTTTTTTCTCATAACTATTCATCACTGTAGAAAGATTTTGGGGTCACTTCCTGACTGGAAGGAAGGAGGAACTTGCCTGTGTCCACACGAGCAGTTTTCACGCAGTAGCTGGGGAAAAGCCTCAAACTGAAGTGGTTGCTCCTGAGCTGTGTCTGAGGCCAGCATGGTTAGTTTGGGACCAATGGGCAGATTAATTTGAAGTGCTCCCATTAGATACCCAAACTAACTCTGCTTAAAATCACATGGATAGAAATTAAAGTGACATCTCCACTGGTGGATTTAGTGATGGCAAGGAGGATCCTGAGGCTTTAGTACAGCATTGACTGTCCCAGGCTGGGGACCATTTCCCAGGAGACACTTTGCCTATCCTGATGGTAGCCTTTGGGTGTTTAGTTTAGGGGCAGAGGCTGTTGTACGTAGCAGTGGGAGCTGCAATGGAAAAGACACTTGTATTGATGGGATAAGCTTGTTACCGTTTTTAATGTGAGTTGCTTTTGTGAAGCAAAAAGTTAAATAATAGTAATTATTTTAAATTGGTAAAATTAACTCGACTTTAGGCTCATGTGTTCTTCAACTCACTTGGAGAGTTTGTTTGGTGGCTTCTTCACTGGTTTAGCAGTTTTTACATATTTTCAGAAGTATAGAACTGAAGAGATCTATAAGCAAGAAACAGAATAGCTGTAAGCAAAAAAAAAAGTAAATACAGTGTTGTTGGCTAAACATTGTTTATCTACAGCCAAATCTTCATTAACTTCTTGCATTTGATAGAGTTTTATAATATACATTCATAAATAAGTGTAGGAGTACTCCCACTTGATTGATGGCTTCTTTGCATGAGACTGAAGTCATTGCTGCCATTAGCAGCTTCATCAAAGCATTTTGGACAACATCAAACTTTTTGTGTCTGATGGGCCAGAAAGGAGAATGCCTGTGTTTGTACAAAATGTGTTTAATTTTATTCTTATATTATTTTATTCCTTGTTCATTATGATCAGACCTAATCTCCATGCCTTCTTAGCTATTACCAGAACAACTGCAGTGGAAATTTGCAGGTGGGATCATCATGAGGCAGATCTTCAGAAGTATGTACAAATATATACTATATTGCACCTCCCTTGCCTGCAGGCTCACATCCAGCAGGCTGTGAGAGGGGAGTAGGCTCCCTTGTGGTTTTGCACTGTGCATGGTGCTGCCAGGTTAACAAAGGTGAATTTTGAGAAGAGAGGTTTTTCTGACCTGAACTTGTATAGGAGGAACTACAAGTATCCAAAGAGTTTTACCCTTGAACGCTGTTTTTATTTTTTTACATTCTAAACATGATCTTTGATGCAAAGACTTAAATATTTAAATGCGTTTTAATATCAATATCCATTTTTAGTGTGCATAATACATGATGTTCTGGGAAATCTTGCAAAATACCTCAAGCGCATATTTATCTCAAAATAATTTGTTAGTAAAACCGGGATGTGTATTGCAACAGTTGTGATCAACTGGCAAACTGCTTTGATATAGCGTTGCAGCACGGTTCTTCCAAAGCCACACCATCTCGGGCATCTCCACATCATAAACATTGCTTGTGTCAGATCACGCAGTCACTTTGTCATGGTTGCAAAGAGAAAAGTCAGTCCAAAAATGGACATTTTTTACTTTCTGCTGGGTAGTGTGAAATTTGGACCCTGGCAACCAGAAGTGACTTTGAATCCCCAGGTGTGCATCGATAAGCTGCGAAGTGAGAAGTGATGGCAGCAGAGGACTGTGGGGACAGCCATAGCCTGAGGTGCTCCCCTCTGCCTTGCCCTCTGTCTTCCCCAAGGTACCACTCTGTGCACAGGGCAGGTATAGAATGATGGAAGCATAGAATTGTCTAGGTTGGAAGGGACCTTTAAGATCATCTCATCCAACCATCAACCTAACTGATAAAAAACAGGTTTTCTTTTACTCTTGGATCCTGGGTTAACCAGGAGACAGTGTGGTCCCCAGCAGGGTGAGGATGCTGCACGTTCCTCAAACCATTGTTTGCCTGCCGGGCAGGGTGCAGACAGGGGTGCACACTGGTGGAGTTTACACCTGGTTCCCAAGCATGCCTCCTGCCACTGTCTTTATTGTGTTAGAGGAATTCCCTGATTTCTACGAAGAATTAAACAAGGAGGATAGAAATCCAGACCTCTCCAGCTTCTTGATCTCATTTTCCCTGGGTTTAGATAGTATTTACTCCTCTGGTGACAATTTACAGGCCAGTGTAACTGAGGTCAGCATTTGGCTCTCTGTGTCTCTTTCATCATCTGCAAACTGGAGATAGTAGTGTTTAGTAGGCCTGGGTGAATAATTCATGGTGTGGCTCCTTATTAAACAGATGTTGCCTCTCTGTTTGCAGATAGTCTGCAAATGGATTGCATTTTTTTTCAAATTTATTTGTTGTTCAAGATTATTCACCAAATACTTTCTGTAAATAATTTTATTGGCCCACAGTGCATTCAGAATATGAATTTGAAGCCTGCCATATAGGATTATTTGTCATTGTTGGTTATAATTTGTTATTTCAGCAACTCTGCCTCCTAGCAAACCTGTCTCTTAGAGCCTCTCTGAAAGTAATACAAGGATAACATGAGTATGTTAAGAGTGGATGTTTAAGGGGGTATTTTTTCCTTTATTTCTGTTGCAGCTGTAATATTAATCTGCCTCAGCGGATGTTGTGAAGATTGGAAAGGTGTTTCCTGAATGTGAAATGCTGATTAAGCAGGTAGCGATACCCCAGCCCTGGCTGCTCTTTCCTGCCCCTCCTTTAGGCAGCAGGTGGTACGGGGTGGTGTATGGTCCAGCCCCTGCTGAAGGCAGGGAGGAGGTGAGCACGGGAAGTAGAACTCTGCTGTGCTCAGAGCCCCTGAACCGAGAAGGGATCCATGTGTATACATCGGTCACTAATAACGAAAATGGGTGAGAGCCCAAAGAGCAAGTGGCGTGGAATGGTTTGACTCTCGTTCACATGGCTGACCTCCTTTCTTCCCTCCTGAAAAGATGTCCGTCCTGGCTTACAGACGTCACTTGTGAGCTGTGCTGTCCTCCAAAACATTCCTGGGAGAGTTTTGCAGGATGCTGAACCTGTGCGACAGACTATACAGGCAGTATGGATGTATGGATTTCCCTGTCTTTGCGTTCTGGGTAGTTCCCAGCATCTCAGGAACACTTTTAAAAGCCTACAGGTTGCTCAGTGGCACTGAGGTGAGTGGCACTGAGAAAATGCAGACCTCTACTATACAATGTGTAGTCCCTTTTTGTGAAGGTGTATTGTTTTTTTATCCCCCACTGTGTTGTTTCAACAATAAAAGGAAAAATAATTAAAATGTTCTTGGTGAGGAGCCCATCGCGTGTAGTCCTCGTGTAGCCCTGCCCAAGAGACAGTGGGCTGGGAATTTTTTTAGGCAAGATTGATTGAAACTTCAGGGATAGGGACTGAATGGTGAGAGATGTTGGGGTCTCTTAAATGTTATTTATATATTTGTCTTTTTGTGAATGTACCGAGTGCTGAACAAGATTTCTTTTGGCATTGAAGAAAGATCAACAGATGGAAGAGCCAGGAAAAGAGAGTCATCGGTGTTACCTCAGATGTGTGGATGCTGACTGGCCACATTTCCTCACTCAAATTAAGAAACATAAACCAAAAAGTTTCCTAGCAGTAGAAAAATGCAGGGTCAGTTTGGAAAGCACCAGAATATAATTTCTGCCCATGTTTTAATTACTCAGGTATTGCTATTGATCAATACTGTGCAGAGTTTGGAAACTGTTAAGTTTTGTATTTAGCTTCAAATAAAATATCTTGGTGGAAGTGACAAGTGTAAATCTGATGTGGGCTTGTTTCACATCTAAAAATGACCTTTACAGTAGCTTGTTTTCTTTTGATGTTTTGTCAGAGCGAGTGGAGAAAAAGGAGGGGGGAGAAGCGTTTCTTTAGCCTTCACTTAAAACTTTCTTAGATACAAAGAACTAGGTATAGTAGAACTATCTCCTTAAGAAAATTGAAGTTGTTGTTAGAGTGTTTGAATCTTTTCTCTTTTAGAATTGTTTGTTAGGTCGGTTTGGTTTCAAGAGCATGGACAATGGTGGTTTGGAGAAGTTTTGTTAAAAAACTTGTTTGGGTTATGGAGCAGACACTCTCTTCTTCCTGCCCTTTCTCTGGCAGTAAATGCAGTTGCAAGCATGTTACTAGAGATGTGTAGCCCAGGGTTTCCTTCTTCTCCAGCCTTTTTTTTTTGCAGTAGTTGGATTAGCCATTGTATGAAAATGCCCACCCAGTACCATAGGAAGAGGAGACAGAAGGTGCTGTGAGAGCAGTATAGCCATATAAAAATACTGTCTTCCCACTGCAGCTGGTGAGAGATAGTCTTGATCATGGCAGCACAGAATGTGTGATGGCCAAGAGATCCCACTGCCATAACCAGCACCTGGAGAGGGGCAGATAGGAACTGAGGGGTCATTTGTCATCTTCTCATCAGGCTCAACTTACTTACATCACTGCTCTTCCCATCCATAGCTGTCATAAAGGAACTGAGGTTGCAGAAACCTTGGTGGCCCATAAAGGGGGTCTCTTGGTCTGTGCCAAAGCAGCAAATTGTTTGGTTTGGTTTTCTTCATGCCAGGGTGTTACTGTTGGACATGAAGCCTGGGGAGAGGGAGGTGAGGGGGAGGTTGAAGGTGTCCATGAGATGTCCTGAGCTGATCAACAGCTTCTTGCCGCTGGGAGAGAGGATGTCCCTCTTCGTCCCCTCTCTCCTGATGTCCCACGGCTACCTTGGAAGGCAGAGGTGAAGAGAGAGGTGCACCATCTGAGCACTGGGCTATGTTTGAAAGTTTGCAAAGAGGACAGCAGAAGTCTATTCTTCAAAGTCATACCTGCCAGGTGGCTAGAGGGGGAGTTTTATGTCCTATGGCTTCTTATATAACATCATTTTGTTTTGAGCAGATAGGCTGGGGCCACCTCTTGATATCCTGCTGGATTCACTGAACTGCACAGCATTCAGCGTGCAATGGAGGATGCCAAAGCAGCATGCGAGCACCATCACAGGATATACAGTAAGTGATCCTCTGTGCTGCTGGCAGAGGGCTGCAATACTCTACATGGCCTCAGCCTACACGTGTGGCACGGAGAAGCACACAGGAGAGCGCGCTCTCATAACAAACAGTACCATTGCTAAGAAAGCAATTAGGGGACAGTGTGCTTGAATGGATTGAGCTGTAACTTTAAGAAACAAGCAGTTCATATTTTAGAAGCAAGCTATGTTGGGAATTTGGGTTGGATGCCAAGGGCTTGCAGGGGATATAGATCGCTTTTCTGTTGTGGTTTTCATGCAAGGATCTCAGCACTCTCTGCAGCTGGTAAAACAGTAAAGTAGAGCAGACCAGGTCGATATTACACTATGCAAATGAAGGGAGATGCATGGTGGTTTCCAGATGAAGGGAGATGTATGGTGGTTTCAGGGCTGCTCAGATCATTTGACGGGCATGTCCAGCCTGAGGATTGCTTTAGCAGGAATAGCTTTTCCAAAATGTGCCTCTAAACTTTCCCAGAGTGGCAGCAGGTAGAGGGGAAGGAGAGTTTCATAGTGTCTCTTCTCCTGATAGATACCGTACTGCATAGCACCTCTGGGAGTATAGCCCCAGCCTTAAATATCAAAAGTTACTTTCTACTATTACCCCATACCTCAGTGGTGAATTTCTCTTAAAGAAGTTAAGTGATTTTCCTGTTCTAGCCATCAGTTTTACAGGGGAATCTCTGACCCCATCAAGCCTCTGCCACCTGACCATCTGCCTGTTTGTAAAAATGGAATGGCTAGTCCACACTGGGTACCATGTTTTAGTATACAAGCAGAAAAACAATGATCACTAATCTGCCATTCATTAATTTTTATTAGGTATTGCTTCAACAGGTATTCCATGGTGGTGAAACTCAATCCCAAAATGGAAATTAGTCAATGTGAAATTAGCACCAAAGATGTAGGATATCAACTAGAATTTGTTGTTTTCCCCTTCAACACAAAACAAACAGACAAAACAAGAAAAAAAAGAGCAGTTATTTTTGCTAGCATTTTTTCTGGAAGAAATTGAAATTTCCAGGAAAAAAAATTTCCAAAATTCACCTGAAAAGGCGGAAAGCAGAAGACTCATGACTACCTTTATTATTAATGTACACTGAAAGAGTGAGAAAACTCCCTCCAATAGGTGTTTCTGGTACACATGCCTCTTCATCCTGTGGTCTTGTAAATTGCACCTATGCAGCCCAGCTGCAGGGTTGTTTTTATTGTTATGAAATTTCTTGTAGTCTAGGACAACTAGAAACACTTAGGCCAGAACCTGCCTCAACTGTGCTCTGTGTGTAGTCGGATACATTCTTCTGTGTGAAAATAAAGGTGCCATGAGTAAGTGACTCTTCTATCAGCCATGATACTTTTCAAACGCTTTCAGTGCTTTATAGTCGCAAATCATGAATAGTTTTCACTGTTCTGTTCATGCAGAAGATCAAGCATCTGACTCCAAGTTTATTTTTAAGCCTCGAGCTCATATGTGGCATGATAATAAAACTAATGACAAACAGCACTGATAGTGCTGTACCCAAACCACCTTCACTTCATCTTACATTTTGACACTCGGACATCTCAGAGTCTCTGTGCACAAGAAAGCAGACTTTCTGTAGTTCATTAGTCTCAAGTCCATGGCAACAGGCATGGAGAGACATTTATGATACAGTGACTTTTATAATGACTTAACCATGTAATGTCAGTGTCTTCCCTACATGAAGTAGAATGCCCAACCTGTGCAGAACAGTCCCACTAGTTATTAGCTGTCTGTGCTGACCGTGTCCCAGTGATGTACAATAAAGTTGTCAGTTCGATCTGTTCTAGAAGCTGGGCTGCATTTCATGTCAGTTCAGCATTTGCACTGTAAGACGGTGTCCTTTGGTCACCATACTGAGAACTTCTAGCAAATACGAAGGGAATGTTAAAGGGCATTAGCTTTCCATGCATTTGAAAAGGCAGGGGATCATTGGCTCAAATGCTATCCAAAAGGTGACAACAGTGTGCTTGTTTTTATCTCATTCTGAAGCACTGAGTTACTGCTGTAACCAACTTGACTATACCTTCTTCTCAAGGTCTTTTATTCAGAGGTTGAAGGTGACAAGGCAGTTAAACAGCTCTCACATGATGTTCCCCTGAGTTTGGATATGCTTAGCATGGTGAGTATTTCTTTTCATCAACAGTCAAAACACTGGAGTGGAACTTGAAAAAGAGAACTTGCAACTAGGTGCTTGTTGATGGTTTGTAAATTATGCTGAAGATCCAAGCCCCAGATCTGCTCTGGGTATTGAGCAAAAGGAAATCACAGTGTTTTTCTGTAATCCAGCCAGTGTGATACAGTTTTGCTCCTTTTTGTCTGACTAATTTATTATACAGAACCATTGGGGCTTGCTTGCATCTTCCTAGCACTGACCTTTGGCATCTACAAAAGTAGGACTTTTAATTTCAAATTTGAATTTTCTATGCGCTTCCGCACAGGCGAGAGAAATTGCATGACTCTATGCGCAGTAAGAGTTGCAATGTCAGTGTATGTGTATTGCAATGTCTGACATAAGTAAGTGTGTGAGTTAAAGGAAACAGAAAGTTATCAGTGTATTTTTGTCTCTGTGGCTTCCTGAAATACTGAATTTAAAGTTTAATAGGGCTGCTTTAGTTGCATTTGTGCAAGTCCATATCTGAGAGGATTCCCTCAGCTTCTGGTTTTTTTTGGTTTTTAAAGCACGGCTTTTCTTCCTTGCTCCCCTTTTCTCTCCTTTCCTTTAGTTCTGTTTTTTGTTTGGTTTCTCCTTTCCTTTCTTACTTTGCTGTATTTCACTACTCCCTTCTTTTTCCTCTTTCCCTTTTTCTGCCCAATTTCCCCTTCCTTTTCCATTTGTGGATAAACACCACCCATCCTCTTCTGCTGCACGGCTGAGCAATTAGTGCTGAGATGAAAGCAATTCCCCCGTGCTGCTGGATGGTTTTAGTCCTGTCTGCTTTTAAAAGGTATTCTTGGAACATGCTGGTGCTTTCTTAGCATGGAGAAGCTGCTCTTTGAGTTCAGCAAGGCTGGAACAGAGAATTTCCAGCCTGTGCTTGGGCAGAGAGGGAAGGAGTGTGTCAGTGTGGGTGCTGTGCACTTTCACACCACACTTTGCAAAGGGCAGTCTGTCCACAAGACAGCAACATGACCAGCGCAGGAATCAAAGGCTTACATGTGCATATCTTGGGGCATTGCAGGCTTTCCAACCTTTTATTCGATGATCCTTCTTCCCATTTCAATTTTCTCCTTTGTCTTCTGCTCATCTTCATTCTCCTTTATTTCCTCACCCCTCTTCCTTCAGCCTTCCCACCTCATGTTCAGTGAAATGCGTTAAGTGATATTTCCTGATCCCTGCTGTGCTCCGAAATCTTCCTGTGAGAAGCCTGAGTGAGGGTGATGCTCAGATTTCCTGCAGTTTTCTGTCTCTCTGGTTGTCAGTTCTGACTCCTGCAGGTTTCTGGGATCACAGCAAATGAAAGAATATTATTGCCATGACATTTTATTTATTTATTTATTTATTTATTTATGCATTATCTTATCCCTTCTGATGCTTTTCTCTGTATTCCTCACTTGCTTTTTTTTCTTTTTTTTCCTCCCAAAACACATTCTTGCTGGTAGTGTCAACAAAAATCAAACAACACATTGTTTTTTTTATTTTAATCCTGACAGCAATAGTTCTTACTCATTGGGAGAACAATCTGTATCCTAGTACTCATGCAGATGAATAACAGCTACATAGACTACTATATGCTGCAGCATTGGCCTTTGAAAAACTTCTTGATCTGTTATTTACGTGGTTTTGCCATCACTTTTTAGTATGTTACCTCATTAACAGGTCCTGTTTTCATTTTTCACAGGGCCAGCTTGAAGGACAAGCAATTTTTGTAAGTATCGCTTCACATGAAATTTGGTGACAGCTGTAATTTAAAATTAAATTGAACGTTCCTGACCTGGTCTTTCCACAGATTCACACACACAAATTGATCTCAAATGGTGATTCTACTTAGTACTTACACAGGATCTTATGTAGTCAAAATGTGGCAAATAGTGGCTAAAGCTCAAAATCCCGATGTGAAGGAGATGGACAAGTGTAGGTACAGGATCTCTCTTTTTAACAATGGATAAACTTTTCTGTCAGTCATCAAAAGTATTTATAGATGTCTTGTTTTGCTGGAGTAAGCTTGTGTAAAAAATGAGCTATATCCAAGCAGTGAGAACTTACAGGGCACAGAGGCAGCTGGGCAGTCAGACACACAGTGACAGAGAAGATCAAAGTCTGGCAGTGGGAGAGGAGATGGAGAGGGAAAAACTTGAGCCAGTCCAGCAAGAGGAGGAGGAGCGTGGCAAGAGGCCAGCCAGGCAACAACCAGGAGGAAGGGGTGGGAGATGATCAACTAGTAGAGAACAGGTCTGAAAGAAATACCCAGCCCTTTTAATAGCTTTGCAGCTGGTGAATTATTTAGATTAATTATTTCCAGCCCTGAACTCAGTCCAGTCTGCTTCCTGTGAGCAGTAAACAGATTTGATTTTTTGTGAGGCGGGAAGCATGCGGGAGGTGCTTGGGTTTGGTAGGATAAGGGCAGAGATTTCAGTATTTAGCTGAACTCCCTGATGTCAACAACATCTTGCAAACTGTTTTTTCCTAAGAGCTATTCTAGGAATGGAGAAATCCCACAAAGCTGCTGGATCTCACACAGCTTTCATAATCTGAATTAAGGGACGTTTGGTTGGACTATAGGAGGCTGATGTCCAGATGAGACCTTGGGATGCGCTTGAACCAGGACTATCTGGTTCTATCCCAGCTGAGCTGAGTCTGGATTATGGCATTCAGAGTCGAGGTCCCACGCTGGGCCCTTTTTTTTCTGCTTGATAAAAATAACACTTCTGAGGGGTACTTGTGGAGAAGTATGACTGACTGGGATTAATCAGCTCCCAGCTGTCATTAATCCTCAGGAAGTGGTGTTCTCACTGAGATGCTTTCTGTTATATTCATACCAAACTCAACAGAAATCTGCAATAGTTTTGTGGTTAAGTTTGCATAGTTCATGTTTCCGTCACTAAGCCTCCTCTCCTGGTGCCGGGTACGACCCTGCTGCTTTCTCAGAGGCTTCTCTGGGCCATGTGAGACTGTTGAACATTGCAAGTGCTGAACTGGGCTGCCTGTCTCTGTGTGCCTGCATGTTAACAAAGCGGATAATGTATTATAGCTGTATTATATCATCTTATAATAGAGAATATGTGAGTGAGAGCAGCCAGGAAAAGTGTAGATGCAGTACAGTTGAATGAGACAGTTGTTCTACTGGGCATAACGTTCAGGAAATCAGGCACAAATTTAACAAAAAAGGAAAAAGAAAGAAAAATTAGTAGACTTTAAAGGTGGGAGATTTTGGATCAGGCAGAGAGCCATGGAGAGCAATAGTGCTCCCTATTAAATCACCACACACACCAGTACAAAATGGGGAGTGACCAGTTGAAACCAGTAGTGCAGGGAAGGTGTTGTCAGGGGATCAAGTGTCATTAAACCCAGCTCAGTTTCTGCAGCTGTGTTGTAATCCAGAGGGTTTGATGTTTTTTTGGATTAAAACAAACACAAGCAAAACAGAAAACAGATTTTCTTTAGAAAAAACTTGTAATCCTGGTTTCTGTGAGGCAGCTTACTGTACAGCCTCCCAAGAAATTTCAACACACTTGGAGGAAGGGCATGCAGTGTGGAGTGTGGCAGGACAAGGAGGGGTATATGTTTTCTACATACCCCTGATTCCTCTACCACAGCAAAGGCATCGGTTGCTTCACCTTGTTCAAGAACATGAGACTGTAAAGAAAATACCAAATGCTGTTTGGCAGGGTTTTAGTAAGTGTGTTGTGTAAGACAAAAACGTGAGGCTGGTGCCTAGTAAAGCCTCATTGGCAATGTAATGTCCAGTTTGGAGTATCATGCTTCAAAATATAGAGGCAGTCTCAGTGGAGAGAAAGATGACAAAAATGATGGGGACCCAACTCTTCCACATACCATTTAAATTCCTTATCTGTGAGGCCACTGTGTCTCTTTTGCAATGGCAAAAACGTGGATTTCCGACCCTTCTAAATCCAAGCAAAAAAAGATTAAATATTTATACTCAGGCTTGTGGGCAGTGGGGTAAGGAAACATGCTTCTTCTCCACAATCTCATTTGAAAGTGTTCTGGTGTGAGGTGGGTATTCCCTGAGATTGCCATGGGTCAGGGTAGCTTGATGATATCCTGAACCTTTACCTATTCTCTAGTGTATTGGTCCTAGAAGATTAGAAGGTACTTGATCTCAGAGAAACCCACTGTATGACCAACAGCTGTACTCATGGAGAGGACATTGCTAGATGAAGGAGGCGGATAGCCATGTGTGGAAGGCAAGACAGCACCTTGCGGAAGTTTTGAGGACAGCACATGTTGAACTTACCTAAGTAGATATTACGGCTGTGATCTTGATTTGCCTTGCTGTCAATAAGATTTATTCTGTTTAGTTTATTGTAGACTTGAGATGGGAGTTGGTAGTAGGAGGCAAGCACAATAATATCCCAGTCTTTGCAGAAGCCAAGTTCTCGAATAGTGTGAAAGCAGTAAGACAGATAATGAAGGCTGGTTTTTTTTTCCTGTAGTAAATGTAGTAAAGAGAGATCCTCTCCAGAAAAGAATGTGCACAATTTAAATGCACATAGACAGTATATATAGCATGGTGGATGGAATAGTAGGAGCAGGACCATTAGCATTGGCATTGGGAGGAGGTGGTGCATTATCAGCAGCTGGATTTTCAGATTATGTTTGGAAAGATCTCAGTCACTTCACCTATGAATCTGAAAGACACAGATAAATCTTTTGGTGTGAGTGTTCTTGCAGCCTCTCTCTGGGCTGTTACTTTTCAGGCATTGTTATCATCTCTCTCAGATGAATCCAAATCATCCAAGCAAATCAAGGGTGAATGATGGAAAACAGGATAATGGTTAGGTGTTTCATGTTAACAGAAAACCAGTGATGGAGCTCCAAAATCACAGCTAGAGAAATGACAGATGACAGGGTGTTGCCGAACAATATTATAGTAATAACATAAGTTCCCCAAAGAATAGAGAGGGAGAGTTTGTCCAAAATACCGTCATAAGGAAATTTAGCAGTTAATAAAATTTTGGGATTGTTTACTATTTTACTGTAACTGGAAATGCAGATTGAAAGTTTGTTCCTGTGTGAAGAGACAAGAGATCACTGCATTTCCACATGTACTGTGAATAATGTTTTTCATATCAGAGAATGAAAAACAGAAGAAAAAACTCTGTAAAACGGTTTTTTATAAGTGCTTTTGTTTTTCACGCCAAAGCAGTCTGTGGTGTAGAATCTGGTATTTCTGTCTACTTGTATATCCTGTTGAAATTCATAAATCTGGAATTTGCCTCTGTCTACAGATAGGCTGCAGGTAAAGAGTGCTGGATTTCTATGCACACTTACACATGCTCCATTAGAGACTAGATCAGAATGTCTGAAGCTGATCCATGCTATGTGTACCAACCTGTAATAAAATCTAAGTTTTTGGTAACATTTGCTAATTTTTGAGAGATTTGAGCAGGCTTCTCTGAGCATTCTTCAGCAGCACAAGCTCTTCATGAGGAGGTTAGTGTTGCCTGCCTTAGGGTAGTTGTCTGTGGGTTAATCTTTCTGTGTTCATGGCAAAAGGACAAGTAAGCAAAACGCTTGCTTCAGGTCAGGGCTGATGCTGAGGGTAGGAAAATAGTAAGAGGCAACGGGACTGGTCTCTGCTCTGTGAGAAACTAAAGATCATCAGTTTGCACTGTGGCAACTTGCTTCATTCAAAAATAAAACCAAAACCAACCAACCAAACAAACAAACAAAAAAAACCAGAAAGAAAATGCAGCAGGCTGACACCAAATGCCAGTAACTGGCTCAAGGAGGGAGTGAATGTATGTGACTTTGACTTCACCAGCAGAAAAAACAGACGGCAAATGCAAACGATCTGCAACATTGTGAGTTATGCTGAGAAATAGGCCCAGGTCATGCCTGTGGATTCCCATGGGGCAAAGCTGCAGCTTGAGAGGAAACACGTGGTGCTGTTTGTGTTTGTTGCTTCTGAGCTGGGCTGGGGACAATCCTCTGAGGAGGTTACATGGAAAATACCATGTGAGATCCCTGAATCCCAGTTCACAGCGCCATCCCCAGTTATGTGGAAGAGCTTTCACAATGTTCTTGTCTTGTCTTCTCCTGAATCTGGTAGGAAGTTGTTATTGGGGATCTGAAGCCAGGCACTCCACACCGCGTTAGCGTTGGAGCCTATGGCTGGGCAGGGAAAGGACGTCCCAGCATGCCCAGAGACGTGACAACCTTATCCCAAGGTAATGCTGCGCTCATGGCTTTCTGTTGGAAAACAGGTAGGACTCATGTCTGTAACATAGCAGGTCACTTGCACCTACATCTCTGTCATATGCAGTATCGGAATATGTGACTATTATTTTTCCACAAGTGTGGGGTTTCAGAGGGGCAGCAGGTGAGGGGAGAAGCCTATGCATTTCATTCCCAGGTCTGTAGATGTTGGATTATTGTGTGTAGTAGCCCAGCTGCTTGTCTAATGCTGTCCCTTTGCATTTCCTCTGCCTTAGATAAGTGCATGCCCCCTGCACCGCCTTATCAGCCCCAGATCGTGGTAGTTTCTGATTCAGAAGTTGCGTTATCCTGGAAGCCTGGAGTGAGTGAAGGAAGTTCTCCTGTCCAGTACTACATGGTGGAGTTTATCAGGCAAGTTTGGCAGTGGAATCTGAATTTCAGTGTTTGTGCACTACACGTCTTCCTTTTTTTTTTAACCTAAATTGCACTATTAAGCTGCATATATATCCTTCTTATGATTTATTTACTTACTGTGTATAGCCTACTTAGTTTTCTTCTTGCTGTTTGCTGAATTACAATGAAAATTTAAAAATAAAACCAGAAATAATCTAATTTGTGATAAAATCACCAATAAGTCTTACCTTCTGATTGAAGAGAAGGAGGTCTAATTTGATCTGTTCCTACTAATAAAGACCTGGGTGAATGAAGTTTCAAGTTTCTCCTGTCATCACATGCTGTCGAACCATGCCGAGAATAGAGCGTGTGGCAGAGCAGTTTTCCTGAGCTGGGGTATTCTGGGCTGCTACAGAAAATAACTCATAGTGTTGCAAACTCAGTATGTTGGGCAGTTTTACCTGGGTCTTGACCTTGCAGTACTCAGGCTTGCTTTGTTATCCCAATGCTAGTCAAGTCTACATGAAATATTTGCCTTTCTGTTTAGATTTTTTTGGAAGAAGGTGAGTTGTCTTTGTTTTGATGGTTGTTTTGTTTGTTTGTTGGGTGGGTTTTTTTCTTGTGTGTTGAACTCTAGAATTTTCAGTAATAGGGCTGAACTGTGAAAAGTTGCCTGTCGTGTTGCTTTTTATAAGATGCATATGAAGGGTCAGGAGGAGGTGGTTGCATCTGCATGCACAAACAAGTATTCATGCCTGACTGTTCATATGCTTGTGCAAGCTAATATCTGCATACAAAGATTTGCTTGCCCTTGTGTTTACCTTTACAGTGAATGCAAAATTCAGCCTTTGGAAGTTTAATCCTTTGGGTGAACACTTGATCACTGGTTTTAGTAGAGGTTCTTGGATAAGACAAGAGAATTGCTTCCTTAGCTACTCTGGGCTGTAAAGGTCAACAAATTGTTCTTCAGAAAAACACGTTCATCTTTTTTAAAGACTTCTTGTTAAAAAACACCAGAAAGAACCATTGTTTTTCAGTGCTCAAAGTTTGTCTACATCCTCAAAGATACCGATACAATGAAAAGAATTCCCAGTCTGAAAACCTACTTGTGAGCTTACACTGCATGTTGTGTTTGAATCACAGTGTCTCATATTTAGCGGGAAACCATCCAATGTTCATTGCACTGGGAGGCAGGACATAAGAGTTAAAGATAGATTACGGCCATCATGTAAATTATACTTTAGCATTGCCGTGAATTTTCTCCAATATCTATTTTTCGAACACAGTTGTTATCTGAGCCTTTCTCTCTTCTCCCTGTCTCTTCCCTCTCCTGTGCTTAGTGGACAGGAAAGGGATTTTGTTGGGTTCTGGTTGACTGCATTTCTGTTGCCCCTGTGCCTTTGCCAGAAAGTGGAGCCTGCAGGTTTATGTACACCTCTTCATAGCACCGGGAGCCTGCTAATTGAAGAAGTAGGCACCATCGTCTCAATCTGATGCACTGAAAGTGCACCCTCGAATGTGTTTGTTCAGCCAGTGTGCAGAAAGCTGCCTTCACTGTTTAAGTTGAAAGATCTGAGTAACTGAAATTTCAGTGTTTTGATTTTTTTTAGACTTTGGGAAAGAATTTGCTAACAGCACAATATTTTGACTACACTGTTTAGTTGGAGGTTTAAAACTAAACTGGAAGTGTATTTGTTAATTTTGGGATTATGCTTTCTTCGACTTGGAAGCTTGATTATATATTTGGAGAAAATTCAATGAGCCATAAGCCCTAATGGCAGTTAGAGGTAAAGATTTAACTATAAGCTTTGTTGTCTTTTACTGCATTTAGTTTTAATTACTATGAAATCTATTAACATGAGTTAAAGCTGTTAAAGTAAATCAGTGCAAAACCAAAACAAAACAGTGCAAGTAAATTTCAGTTTAAGTCCTTGTATGTCAAAGAAAGACAAGATTATCCTGTGCTTTTGCAAAATTAATGACTTTCTTATGCAAATCTGTAATTCCTCTTGGGTGCAGCACAAACATCTAAAAACTATGCCATTGTTTAAATCATTTCAGTCCCTTTAGAACTAACTTTATGAATTTAATGCTGGAAAAAGCATGCTAGGAGACTGAGATGAGGGAAAACCACTCTTTTCATTAGCTCAACTGTGATATTGGGGATTAAAACCTCATGCAAATTCAATACATTAATTGTTTGTACATACCAGAATCTAATCAGAACCAGAGCTAACATGCACTCTGTTTCCACTCGGCATCTAAATTTGGGCCTGTATTTAGGCACTTGCATGGTTTTCCCTTTTTGGTTCATGGTAGGCAGTGGAAGACTGCAGGTGGGTTCAGAAGCAGGGCGAGCTGGGCTAACTAACTCAGACTCTGCTCGGCTGGCTACAAGAGGACATTAATAAGACCACAATCCCAACTTGGCTAAATGCTGAAAATCAGGAGGATGAATGTAGGTCTTGCTACTCACTGAATGGTTCATTGGGAATGTATAGAAGAGCATCTTAAACCCAAAATAGCTACTTTTGTCTGTGGAAGCTTGCAGGGTCATTGTAAATAGTCTGTCGATTTATGCTGAGAAATATGACAAATGGCATTCCTATGAAAGCTTCTAAAGTGAGACTTTGGATTTAAGCATATTAGTTTGGGTGGTTTTCCTAAAGATACCATAAAAAAAAATTCTCAAAAATATCTTGAGTATTTTCACTGTGACACTCCAAATACTCAAATTTTTGAGTTGAATGCCTACCCAATATTCTAAACAAGAGACTATGTTACCCAATTTCTTTATAGTTAGCTGGCATCTACAGAGCCACAAGTGTTTCAGCAGTATATCCCCTAAAAGGATTAGGTGACTTCCTTTTCACCTCCTTGGTACACAGATGGAGTCAACAGCTTTCAGTATTAATCTTGACATGGGAAATTTTTCAGTATCTTGCTAGTGACATGAAACTTTTGCTGCACTGAGCTAGGCACATTCTGCTGGTAAACTTGGGGAGATTTATCAGGGTACAGAAGTTAGGGTGAAGCAAATTCAGCATAGTATTGTGGGCAGATTTCTTGACTGGTTTGAAACCTTCCCCCTGAAAAAAAGGTGCATCCCTAAATCCATTCTGTGTTGAACTAGCTGTCCCTGGCCCCACAATGAACTGGGCAGTCATATTTACCTTGGTTTGCAAAGAACCCAAAATAACAGATCTGACTGTGGAGACAGCTTCCAATGCCCAGCAAAACTATCTTTAATCCTCTTTTCCTGATTAATGCATGAAACGGATACATCTGCCTCAACATCTACCAAGCTGTTTTGTGCGGGTTACATCTTTGGAAAGGTAATTAATGAAGAAAGAGGAGTGGAATATGTGGAAAGTAGGGAGGAAATGCTTAACAATTTTAGCATCAGAGGAGTATTTAATAAAAGAATGAGGTTAAAAAGTTGTTTGCTTTTCCTTTCCTCAGACTTGACCTTGCATATTGGTTGATAAGTTTTGCTGAAAGTGTCACAATAAGGCTAAATATTAGCAATTACTAAAAATAAAATCCTACAGTGTGTTATTTTCTACAGTGAGTATTTTCCATAGCCTTTATATTTGTAGGAATATTTGTAAAATAAATTGTAGAGATGAATTTGCCAATTGACATGAGTACAAACACAGCACAAAAGAGCAATCAAAAACCTTCTAAAAATTGGATTGCTAGGAGGTGCTTCACTGTTAAATCATTTTCAGGTGATTTTAAGGGAAAGTTCAAATGAGTGTAAAATCTTTCTGCATCAGAAAGAGTTCCTTTATTAAATTGAATCAGTCCACAGTTTAAAATAAAAAACAATAATCCAAATGTTTCAAGTGCATTTGGGGCAGAATTCTGATCTTGGTTTATATCCATCCAGCCTTATTGACCCATATGCTTATTATATTAAAACACTGACTTTGTCACTGGCAAGATTCTTACTTTGTGGTATTTCTGCATTAGGGGTGCACAACTGTAACCTCAAGATAGATTGTCTGGAGCAGCCCTGTACTGGTCCAGGCAATGTAGCGCTGCAGCAAGATGTGAGAAGTGGCATCAAAATGAGCCCTTGTGTGTACTGGTTGGCGCAAACTGAAATTTGACACAAAAAAGGACCGTGAGGACAGTTTTCACAAAATGTTCCCAACTTAGAAAACATGGGAGCTGGCTGGCTCTGGACACCAGTCACCAGCTGAGTTTATTGTGCTCCTCTCCCCATCTGTTTGCCATTTTTTCATCTTGTACCGATTTGTTCGCACAGGGAATGTTCTCGAGAAATAGCAAAGGTCAAGTGATAAATCTCCCTTTTTCCTTCTCCTTCAGCTGCAGATACTTATACATTTGCAGGCATTTCCTGTATTATTCACTTCTGCAGAAGGAAGTCTTGTGAGAGACAGTCAGCAAAGTTGAAGGGTAGCCTACAGTCTGTGTTATTTCCTAAATCTTTGTAGGGTGCAATACCTCCTTTGGGTCCCTTCGTCAGAGGCATGTGTTTCCATTCGGATGCAGACATAGGCAGGGTCTGTTGCAAAGAGACTGTGAAACAGCTCTTGATCTAGCAGGAATTCCTTGGACTGGAATTAGAGCCAAAAAAAGACGTGTACAGGAAAATTGAAAACACTACTAAGTGAGCGTGCAGAAGGAGGGGATATTAAGACCTTTCATTTTGAAAACACTGTACATTTTAATTTTGGCCTGGGCATCAAAAGCTCAAAGAAGGGAAACAATGAAGGAGTAGCCAAAATAAATGCCCTCTTGTTTACCAGGAAATGGTGGTGAAGGTGACTTAAGATGGTCTGTTCTGCTGTTAATATATGTTGTGCATTTGTCTGATTTTATTTTCATTTTTGGCAAGATAGTGAAATATTTGCAGCCCATGTGCCACTGGCAGCTGGGAGCTGCTGCTTCATCGCTGCATTTGTCCTCCTGTCACAAAAGAAGGAAACCTTGGTGATCAATAAATCTTGTATTGACTAGTAAAAGAAAACATACATTAACTTCGGCATTTCCTTCCAGCTGCAAATAAACACATATAAAATGCCTGCCTTGTGCTATGATTTTCATTGGAAGACTGTTGGAGTTATTTGCAGCTATTCCTGTGTAAACATTTGTAAATTCAGGGAGCACTTGGAGGTTATTTCCTGTAATAAATATCACAAGGACATCTTAGAAAAGGATACTGAAATAATTTTATCTGAAAGTAATTTCTGTCCATATTTTACTTTCATAGGTTTCCGTTTTAGTATTTTGAGTGGCCTGAACTTATTGTTTACATTTTTATTTTGTTTGTATTTGTTTACCTTCTCATTCCCTTCTCTATTTAATAAGTGACCACTTTTAGAGAGAGTAGAATTGGTGTG
Source organism: Nycticryphes semicollaris (assembly GCA_013400055.1). Classification (NCBI taxonomy): domain Eukaryota; kingdom Metazoa; phylum Chordata; class Aves; order Charadriiformes; family Rostratulidae; genus Nycticryphes; species Nycticryphes semicollaris. Next base: position 62,678 of record VXBJ01005979.1, read on the forward strand.
AAAGCATCAGAATACTCTGCCAGAGTATTTGAAGTAGGCCTCCCCTTTCCAATGTCCTCCTGCACATGGTCGTAAACTTTTGAGACCAAACAGCTATGTGAATGCTTTTCTGATTTCAGATAGATTCTAATAGCACTTAGAACAAACATTTATGGGCAGCTGGTTCCAGCAAGAGCCAGGAGTTAACCAGTCATTGTTCAAAGGCAGACATGAAAATTTTGTTGTAAAATCGACAAGTTCTTTGAATAATTGTTCTGGGTTTTGTTTTGTAGTTTTATTTTTTGTTGGGTTTGATTTGTGTCTTTTTTTTTTCTTCTGAAGAGAAGACTTTGGATCCAGTGTTTCCAATGTCAGTGGATTAACCTGATTGCCTGGGAGATCAAATGTTAGATTCTCATCCTGCTAGTGCTTGTATATGTTTGAAGGGTCTTAATGGCATTAGACCACAAACTCTTAGAAATAAATCAGGATCTTTCCCTCTATTGCAAAGTATTGCTTTATATAGCCAAATAGGAGATTGGGAACTGCTAGTAATATACGTCCCCTTGAAAACTGTGAATCCAAAATCCATGAAGACTGATAAACAGAACTTGACTTGTCAAACGGTCCTCTAAACAATGTCTTTGGCTTTATAAGCAAAATCTGAATGTTAATTTTGTATCACTGAATCACAGACTTTGAAGCTTAGTAATGGTTGCAGAGATCTGGCCCCTTAAGAGTAAAGGATTTCAGTGATGATTTAGCAGCCTTATATCTCATTTATTTTGTGTATTTCCCGAGAAAGTTTAAAGGCAACTAATTTATACAGCCAGCTTTAATTATTTATGTTCTTGGCTTTGTTTGATCCTGAAGGCCAGACCTTGACAGCAATTGGACGGTAATAAGAGAACAGATCCAGATGGAATCTATGGTTCTCAAGGGACTGCTCCCAAACACTAAGTATCAGTTTGCCGTCCGAGCAGCAAACTCGTATGGATCCAGCCCTGCCAGTCCACCGAGCGATGTCATCCGAATGTTCAGTGAGTATAACCACCTTTTTGTAATTAAGTCTGTATAAAAAGAAAGTATATCTGTAAATAAAGTCTATCTGGGGAAGCCCATGAAGGGCTGCTGGTGGAAAGAGTAACTCTCCAAGCACAAGCACACCCTGTCTGACACCTCAGTACTTATCCATGGGGCTTGCAGCATCCTGTGAAAGTCAAGCCAAAAGTAAAGATTTGAAAAGCTCCAGGCAGAAGTGCTCTCATGCCGTTTCTCTGCCCTGGAGGTCATTGCCAGATATTTTTGGATTGCTACTTACTGGCTTTGTGCTGGCTTCATGCAGAACTGGTAAGTGAATATCATAGGGAGAAATGAGAGAGACAAGTCTATTGTTCATCTTTTTATTCTGTTCTTTGAAACTGAACTGTGTATATTACATTTAAACTCAGACCAAAGTAATCTATACTGTTTTCTGAAGAGTGAGGCTCTTAAACTACTAAGCACAATCATGAACATAACTATATAAACAAGTAAGCATCCTGTTTTGATCACAAGCTGCATAGAAAAAATATTAGGTGAGATTGCATTCAGACATTGAATAGTCATAACTTGTTAAAAATTAAATTCACATTTGAGTAGCAATGTAGGCCATGCATGTTCCCGTAAATAGAACGTAAACATGTCCTGCATACATCTCCTGATGACCTTCCTTGGGACACAATCTTCTTTCAGTGCTAGTGTCTCTGTGGAATGACTCTGACTTATTTTGCTTCTGGTCACCTCCAAAGTCATATAATCATAGAATTATCTAGGTTGGAAGGGACCTTTGAGATCATCTAGTCCAACCATCAACTTAATTCTGACAAAAACAACAACCCATCACTAAATCACATCACTAAGCACTATGTCAAACCCATCTTTTAAATATGTCCAGGGGTGGTGCCTCGACCACTTTCCTGGGTTTAACTCCAAGCATTCTGATGCTTAATAACCATTTCCGTGTAAAAATGTTTCCTGGTATCTAATATGAACCTCCCTTGGCACAATTTGAAGCCATTTC
>VXBJ01005979.1:66655-93851 GCA_013400055.1 Nycticryphes semicollaris
CTTTTTGCAGAGCAGGGAGTGGTGTTCAAAAAGCAACAAAAGATACGTGCTTTTCGAAATAAGTTCTGTGTCTTTCTGGAAGTACGACTGTAACTGAGTATAGCAGCTCTCATTTGGCTTTAGTTGTGATGTTTGTGTAAGAAACTAGTTTGATGTTAAGCAGATACACAAGTACATTGTGGAGTAGTAGAAAAGCTAAACTTGTCTTGTGAAAAAAAATTCTTGATTAAAGCCATGCATAGCCTAAACATTTATTTTCCCCCAAAAGTCTAAAAAAAATCTGAAGAGTAATTTAAACTATTGACAAATTTACTGTAACAACAACAACAACAACAATAAAATGCATGCTAAGCTTAAAGGCAACCAAATAAAACTTAGTCCTTGTTCATATTATGTATCTGCAGGTGCCTTCCCCTTTCTACTAGCCAGAAAGCCAATGGTTTCCTTCTTTGGCCCAGCTAATCATTCACTTCAGTTGCTCAGGTGTATGCATTCAGTGGATTTGAGGTCTCCCAGGTCCTGTGGCATTCAGCTGTTACTACAGGAGGACATCTGGCTCTCGTGTGTCTCCCAGACACTTAATGATCTTCTGGGGCTGTCTCAGGTACCAGATGCCTGAATCGCTCAAAGTGCCAGCAGATACTGCTTAGTTACCTGTGGTTGCTGGAAGGATATCAGACAGTTGGCATGTCTGAAGATGATGCATCTTTGCACTTTGGGGTGCGCATTGTAGGAATCACTAATTATTTAAATTGTACCTTCTCCTATCTAAACAGTGAAACACGTCAAAAATATTTGATGCTATTTTCTGAGTGCTTGTATGTTCCTCAGAAATACCTGACATGTCTTAGGAAGCTGGCAGAAGTCAATACAGTCTGGCTCCTTTGCATTACACTTAGTCTGCCTAGTGCTAGCACTAAGGTCCTTAATGTGTTTAGATTTAAAAAAAAATGTGTAGCTTTATGTTTGTATATCATGGATTTTTGTGCTTGCTTTGAAATTATTAAAGTTTTTCTGGTGTTTATTTTAACTGAATAGCAATGCAGTGGAACTTCAGGGTCTGTGTTGCATTGCATAGAGTTTCTCACAGCTCTTCCAGGCAGGCTCAGACAGAGACGAGTCCTGCAGACACAGAATCTACCCTATTTAGGGCTGTTTTCTGCTGGGGTTTATTTCATTCTCACATGTAATTCTCTCATTTTGGTTTTAAAAGTTGTCTTGCTTTGCAGCACTGTTGACTGAGTTGTTTCAGGTCAACGTAGGAAACCTTTGTCTTTCCTGAAGGGTTGCTGATGGTATCACCTAACGTGACAGACCTCCCAAGGTCTCTGTGAGTAGAACATGTGGCCTTGATTATACACAGTTACCCCCTTACCTAGTGAAAAAATGCATGCTTGGTTTATGTTACAGTGCTCCATTTGCAAGGAGGAAAGAGAGGGCAAGTTTCCCCAAGGGTCCTCATTTATTTGTGATTTGGTTTCTTTTTTCTTTTTCTAGAGCGAAATGATGTAACAAATCAATTTTTGTTGCCTTTCTTAATTACAGATGCAGGTTGCAGGTATTTAACTATAAAGTTGTTGGGTTTTTGCTATATCAAATCTTTCAATCTGTCATGGACAATTTACTTGGAAAAAGGATTTCACATATTAAGTTCAGTAACAGCAAAATAAACTGTCCCAAAGAATCAAACAAACAAAGTGTCGTCACCTGCATCACTTAAATATCCTTCATCTCCTGGGGAAACAGATGGGGTTTGCACTGTGCCTGGAAGGTCACCAGCCTTGGGCTTTGCTAGACCAACAGAGGAAGCATCTTCTGTTAAAAATACCCTCCTGCTTGTCTCCCCAGCAAACATGACAGAAGTGTCTGGTTAATCTGGGTACACCCCTTCCTCTGGTCCTGGCTGTCACCACCAGGAGCCTACTGAGCAAGACATTGGCACAGGTGCTTAAATATTCTGCATGGTGATTGAGTCTGTTGAGGCTCAGGCACAGGAAAGGGGGGTCCCTTGGGACCAGATCTTGATGGAAATGATGGTGATGTGTCTTGGAGATAGCAAATGGAGAAGGTTTTCCACAGAACTGTTTCCCACAGATCTCCAAAAGCTTTACAAAGGCAGTGTTCATATTTATACAGACGAAGGCAAAAAGCATGAGACAGGTCAAGTGACATGCAGTGCCTCACTGTGAATCACCGACAGGAATAAAACTCAGATTAAAGTGCCCGTGATGTATTTTGGATTTAGATTTAGAGGAGTTCTGCATAGAGGCAATTAGTCTGTTAACACTTCCTTTCAATCTGCCTGCATTGTGGTGCCGGTGGTCTACCTCCTGCACTCTCCTGTGTCTCCTGATCAGTGTCCTGGCGGCCACCTAATTGGTAGAACAAAAGTTTATGTAGGTTTCTGTTTGTTTTGAGAAAGATTTCTTTGGTATAACTTAATCCCTGATTATTTGTAAAGAAGCTGCCTAAAGTTCGTGACCCCACACAGGTCTTCCAATTAATTATAAAGCAGGATTATAGTACCTGCTAAAGGTTCTTAAACAGGTTTCATCTCCTTGTACACTGAAATGCTGGTTTAATGAAACATAGCATGCTTCTAATCTCTGTAGCCATTGTTTTGGTCTTTGCAGAGAACCACTTTGCTTAATTGTCCCTGATTTGCCACCCATTATGAGATGAGCTTTCCACCAAAGCTACATGGTTGTCTTAGGAATCAGGCTCACGCTGGGGGAGTTCTGCAAAAAATTCTGTTAACTCCTCTGCTTTCTGCTGTTTTGCAGTTTTGATGCATCACGTCACATGTGGGTACTGTGGCACATCCAGTGAACAAACAGCAAATGTAAGGCAGAGCAAGGTGACTGAGAAGCCAGTGAGCTGTTACATCATCTCATCAGCTGTGTGTGTGCTCAACCTGTATAAATTCAGACATAGTTAGAAGACAGTACATCTCCATGTCTTCATTGCTCCCAAAAGTTACGTGTTATAAGTTACCAAACTGCTTGCAGATCAGCAGGTGGAGTAATGTAGCGTGTTCTGGCTGAAACTCAGCTGGAGCCAGGGTGGGTGGTGAAAGAAGTGATTTAGGGCCATATTAGAGAGCTGTGGATATCAGAACACCTTCTGAAGTTATACTTTTCCTGGTTATGCCAAATGTATGTCCTGAAAGTCTTTGAAGAAGGGCCTCAAAGCAGTCTTTTCTACCAGCCACAATAAGCCATAGCTTCTTTGGTCTCTCCAGGCTCTAAATGTTGTACCAGTTCAATAAAGTGAAAGGAATCATTGTCTGGTTTAAAATAGCGGGTACATTTTGTCTCCCAGGGTCTGCTGTTGGAAAAGCACAGAACAGTTTGATCTGCTAGATGAAAGAGGCACACCTTCTGCTTGGGGAACTGCGTGTCTCTCCTAAGTTACCAGGTCTCATTGCACCCTGGTGGTTATTGATGTAGTTTAGTTATAACTCCACTCAGGAGAGTTAGGGTTCTGTAAAACCGGCATGGGATTAAAATCTTATCTATGCATGTAAGCAAGTGTTTGTATCTGAATGTGAACTCAAGACTTAATATTTTTCCTCTGTGTGAGTATTAAGATGCTTAATTCTCTGTATTGAATCATTCCTGCTGTCCTTACTGAACCTAAATCCCATTAAGCCAATAGAAGTTTTCCTCGAGAAGGGAAGAAGTTTGGCAGAATTTGGACTATGACAGATGTTTTTTTTGTAACTCATGATCTCTAAATTAGAAAATGGAGCATGGGTATCACAGCTTCTTTGAATACAGGTTAGATTGTTTTCTCTGACACGTGATTGTGATTTTTCCTTTCCTTTTCCCAGGCTAGCTCTATGGCTTCTGTCACTCTTAGGTAAATTACAGTTTAATTTGTTTGAAGAACTGAATTTTGGCCTATTCCAGTGAGCTGAAAGTTGCTGCATCTGCTGGGAGCTGACTTATCTGGCTTATTCATACAATTTCTGCTAAACTGCAAGTCACATTTATAATATGTATGCTTGCGGTTTTGCACACTGGAATTCTTTTGTAGAAATTCATGTCTTATAAAGCCACTCTTGCCAAAGAAGATTACATAATAACAGAATCATTATGGTTGCAAAGGACCTCTGAGATCACTGAGTCCAACCGTACACACACAAAAAACCCTACAATCTCAGCCACTAGAGCATGCCCTGAATTGCTGCATCTACACATTTCTTAAATACCTCCAGGGATGGTGACTCCACCACCTCCCTGGGCAGGCTGTTCCAGTGTCTGACCACTCTTTCAGTAAAGATTCTAATGCAGTGATGGGTGGAAGATGTCAGCCTTGAAGTTGGACTAGGTAATTGTTGTAGGTCACTTCCAACAGAAGTATTGTATTGTATTGTATTGTATTGTATTGTATTGTATTGTATTCTATTCTATTCTATTCTATTCTATTCTATTCTATTCTAATTCTATTCTTCCTACCTGGAGTAAAATTATCCTGTGATGGCAATTAACATGAGTGACTAAGTGAATACTAGGAGTAAGAGATTTTCCCTGCATTTCAATAATACCTGTTGTTTTCCATGATGAATGCAGAATTGTGCCCCTTTCATAAATGTGCAATCTGTTTCTCCAGCAGTAATACTTTGCCTATACATTCACAGTCACCAGCAGAAATAATCTGGATGCAATTTGTCCAGTTTGCCTTATGTCATTAGCCATCATAAAGCTATGAGATCTTGGCTTAGTTCAGTGGTAGAGCTCGGTGCTGAATAATGCTGTTTAATATACACCTAAATTGTATTACTAACAGATGATTTGGTATACATGCTGGAGTAGAAGGATTTATATACATTCTCTCCTAGCCTATTATGTTGTTTTGGTTACAAATGTGTATGTCTTACTACTTCTACTCATTTATCTTTGATTTTTCTCTGTGATTATGTAACATGTAAAACTTGTTGATAAGTGACTCTCACAGAGTGTATGGTGGGCAGCCAATTAGCCAGCCAGGGCACGCATTTGTATCTGGTGCACATATGCTTGATTTCTTAACTTCTGCCAGAATTTCTGGGTTGCAGTAATGGCAAAGGAAGATAGAGTACAGTAAGATAAAGACAAGTGCTCTCCTGCCTGAATCAGGTCAGTGAGATTTTTTTTGTTATTCGCACCTGAGGTGGAGGATGGATGATGCCAGTCATACTGGCTCAAATGCCCCAATAGCTCTGTGCCTATACAGATCCCTCTGAAAGTCCGCTGAGCCTTGTTAGCTTTCACTGGCTCCATTGGGTTGCTCAGTGGTGGCAGTGGAGCATTCCTTACCTTCTGCCTCGTCAGGTCTCCTTTCTACAGACAAACACTGCCCAGCAAGACTGCTTTGCTGCGTGTTGCAATGTGAAGGACGTGCTAACTTAGGAGAAAACATGGGCAGCTTGTGGCTGCTTAAATAAACAAACACACGTGGTCAGCCTATACAGAGACTTTGTAAAGTGAGAATTACCTATGCTGGTTTTTAAGTGACTCAAAATATTTCACAGAAGATGTCTAAGTCTGTTATCTTAATACCTATCAAATGTTTCTCTATTCTTAACAGTGCTGAAATGGCAAGTAATGATGATGATGCAGTTACCTGTATTACCTTTCTTCATGACTTTCGGTGAATCTTCATAGCTAAAAAGCATAAACCATTGTTTAAGAAGAATTTGCTACGTAAAGTGCAGAAAATCACAAATATTTTTTGTGAGGACACTCTTACTGTTTAAACCGGCCATTCCAAGCCTGGAGTCCTTCACAGAGTGGTTCAGCACTCCAGGGGGAGGCAGAAGCAGGTTATGCATGTGAAAAGCTTATGGTGGTTATTTACATTTCTTCATTTTTTTTTTTTAGGTTCTAAATTGTGTTTTAAAAAATAGAATAAAAATACACTTAGGATGCTAATTTCAGAAGGAGCATCGGAGCCATTGGAGGCAGATAAAGTCCTAAGAAGAGCATGACAGAAAATCCCTACCTAGATGCATCTTTTTTGCGGGTCCAGTAATTTGGTCACCTGCAGGGCAGATATGGGATTGTTTATTTATAAAAAGGAAAAGGTTGACCTAAAACCAATACAGTTATTAAAATGTTGTCCATGCTGATAAAATTCAGAGCTATTCTCCTGGAACAATAAAAGTCAGTTTGCAGTGGGAGAACTCAGTTTTGCCTACTTTGAGAATGACAGTAAGTGACTAAATGAAGGCCTTAACTCTGCTTTTAGTTGCTGTGTATCTCTTGGACAACATCTCCCATCTTTACGCTGACTCTTGCATTGTCTGTACAGGATGAACATTAACACCACTTCAGATTTCAGTGCGGTGAATCAAGTGGTGATAAGACCTGAGTTGCTGTGTGTAAAGATTAAAAAAACATATATGATCTGAATATGCCAGTTGTATCTTTTCAGGCTCTGAGGAGTTAGGAAGTGGAAGTTATGGGCATCGTTACATCACAGACACAGTGACTGGTGATGATGATGGATTTGATATCGATGACTCAGACTACGACATTTATATAGAAGAGGTAAATTTCAAGATTCTACTTTGGCATTTCTGTTTCTTTATGGGCTCAATACTTTAAAGTGTCTGATCTTGTCAGGAAGTTTAACTTCTGATATGTGCTCAGATACAACAATGTGGTTATTTCTTCTTTAATGAGGATTAATTTGGTACCTCAGCTCTGTATCTTGGAAGGTATTAATTTATTTACCCATACCATTTTAGGTTTTACTGAATTTGTGTTTCGTTATTTCCTTTCAGCTCAGACCACTTCCTGCTATCAAAGGAGGCAACCGAAAATTTCTGGTTGAAACTAAGGTCACACCAGGGTCTAGTTCCAGGCTGCTGTCACGGGTCCTTACGACCACTTCTGAACCTATTACTTCCATTCCCACCACCACGCAACCTTCAACTACAGTGAGGGCAACTACAGCTCGGGCAGCAAGGAGGGGCAGCACGTCTTCTGCAATGCGCCTCTTTGATCTCTCCTGTGATGAGGCCATCTGTTCTGCAGACAGCTTCTGTGTCAATGACTATGACCGGGGTGGCTCACGCTGTCACTGCAACTTAGGAAAAGGAGGAGACACATGTGCAGACGGTAGGTTTCTGCGTGCCCACTGCTGCTGGCTTCTCTTTGTTTGAGCAGCTTCATGATGAACCAGCCAAAGTGTACTTTGGAAACAGCTGGCTGGGGTTGATGGATCCCTAAGGACAGCATCAGCTTCCACGTCCCAGTTCAGACATTGGCCCTTTTGCTTCTCACTCCTCAGCTACATGTGAGGAAGTTATTCTTTAATAAAGCTGAATGTGAAGGTGCACAGAGGAGATTAATCCTCTTTCCCCCATGTAGGAGTGGGAGGGTAATGGAGCCAGGTATGTTGGTAGGCACACAGGCTGGACAGGGTCCAGACATGGCATCTGCACTTTCCAGCAGGGAGATTCAGCCCTTCTTTGACCCTTGTCTTTTGCCTGCAACTGAAACCCTGAACCACCCACATTTCCAGTGTGGTGCAGTTGTGATGCAGAGTGTTGTGCATTAGAGTTACAGACACTGAGAGCATTTGATCTTCTCCTCCTGGTGCTGGAGTAAAGAGAGCTCATTCTGAAAGCAATCTGTTGTGACTCAGCCGCACAGAACAACTGCAGATGTGATTTTTGGCCTTGATCAAGTATGAAGACTTGAGGATTTATTTGAACTGACATAACTGTATACAACTTGTAGAGCGGGTTTGTTAACGTCAGTCCAAAACCACTGTTTTTCACAAGGGAGTGTGTTATTCCTTGCTAAGCAGTAGCATCATGTACCAATATTCCCTTGTACTGAATTTCTTCACAGCAGCCAATATTGTTAAATATCTGAATGAAAACAGACTTTTCTTTGCAATAAACAGCTGCATGGTTCTCTGGTCCAGTCAGTTCTGGTTGTGATCAGGGCATGAGTTAATTGCTGTCTGATGCGATTGCGTTCAGGTTTATAGCACTAATTCTCTTCACCTCAGCCTAAAATGTATGCCTTGCAAGCAAGAATGATAAGCAGTGTATCTAGATCCAAATATACAAGAAAAACCCACTCAGTACTCAAATTGCAAAAAGGAATAGTACTCCTCATCCTTCCTTCCTCATTAGAGTTAGATCCACTGCAAAAGCAAGAATTCAGGCCTGAAATGTGTCTGTTCTCAGTGCTTCTTAGGAAAATGAGCTGCAAAGATAGCAGTAGGACTTTTCTCTGTTTTTCTTCTTCTGTGCTGAAGCCAAGATGGTCCCCTAACATAAGATAATCATAGGGTGAGGATTGGTAATGCCAGCTCACAAAAGCATTATGAAAGGCCACTGTCCAGCCAGGGATGGAGAGATGCCTGCAGGAACTCCTTTCTCCCCATCACTCCCTTTACCTTCTGCCCTGAGTTGACTTGAGGAACTGCTGGAAGCTGCTGTGCTTTTATGAGCCATCCAAGGATTCTGTGGATGCTGGATGCAGCAGCTATGGAGCAGCCGTGGCTAATGCATCATGGAGTCTGGCCACATTTCCTGCATATGTTTTTATAATCCTGCAAAACAGAAAATTACTTTGTTGTCTCTGTGTTAAATTAATTCTTAAAATGAGATAAAGTAGATGGGTTCTGTCTTCTGTAACAAGGATGAAAATCTGGAGAAAGTTCCACTGAAGCTAGTGATTAAACAGTTAGAGCAGTATTTGTCCCTCGTTCCCTGTTTCTTTCCAAGTTCACCAGGACCTTGGGAATAAAAGAGTTAGTTGTGAAAGTGGTGGGAGGAGAAGGCAATAGGTTAACTGATTGTTGACTGCTGCTAACTAATGATTGTCCCTGGAGGAGCTCTGCCTTTCATTTTCACCTGATGTTATCTAGTGCTAAATGTATATATCGATTTTTATGTGGAGAAAACTGCTGAATAACATGCTTCTGCCTTTTTTTTTTCAGATATTGTTATCCAGTATCCTCAGTTCTCTGGCTACTCATACCTCACCTTTGAACCACTGAAAAACTCCTATCAGACATTTCAAATTACCCTTGAATTCAGGGTAGGTTTAAGCAATTCCAAGCTCACATAGAAGCTTTAAATTTTATTGGCTTGTTCTGATGAAGTGGATAATGGAACATTCATTTAGCTTCAGTATAGCCTATAATGTAATTGTAATGAACCTATACATAGTCTTCATTTCTAAAGATCTGGCTTCACTGTCAGTGAATGCAGTTGGGAAGCTGAGCTAAAATGTTTGTGTCCATTATTGGTAGGCAGTGCACGAAAGAATCCCTGGGACTAGTAATACTGGCAGTGCAGACTAGTGACAATGTACAATGGTGAGGTTACAGCCATGTGAATGAGCTGAAGTACACCAGAAATTTTTTGTGAATTACAATTAAGAAGTGGCATGCTGTATCTTTGCTTATAAGAAATGGTGATCTTGTTGTACTGAGAAAAATATTGCCCTATATCCAGAGTTCCTTTCCTATCTTGCAAAGCTTAAGTTGGCATTATTTTCCAACTCTGAAGTTTAGGATACTGGACAATAATACATGCAAGATACTGGACTGTTCAGAGTACAGTCCTGAAGTGTACATCCCACAGTGGCTTTTTTTAGAGCACTCTGTGTCCGGACAGAGCTAGTAGGGCTGCCCACAGGAGAGAGTGGCTGAGCTCTCTGGTGCACCCCTGGTCCCACCCAAAACAGACTTGCCAGCCTCACAGCCTGGGTACGAGGCTGTCACTAGGGCAGCAGCAGTGTGTCACCTCAAGTGGCGATCTGACACTCTTCTGGCAATTTGTCACCTTAAAATGCAGGATGGCTGTGAAAAGCCACTGCGTCAGCTGCTATGCACATATGGAGAAATTCTGCCTGCACAGGTTGTTTTGCTGGAAAAGTGTCAGGTTCACTGAACACATGAAATGGGATGTGTGTATTCATATGCAAGAAGTCTGATGCGTCTATGCTTAACAGGCTTGCTAGGGCATCCGTGCTAGACTTTGTGCTCAAAGGTTGCATATGGGACTGCCATATGGGCAGTCTTTAATGCTTTCAGGATTGTTTTCAGGTCTGATAGTATCATACTCTAAGTAGAAGATAGGTTCCTCAAGCATTTAAGCATTAAGGCAATGTTTTTCTTGGTTCCTCAAATGCAGGATTCAAAATTGATCAACAATTTTTTGATTCTGCAAGTTAAAAACTCCATCTGCAAAATGCTGTCTCTTTTTCTGGAGAAGAGTGCCCCAGTGCAGCTTGCATTTATCTTCCACTCTGAGGCTGAGGCTTTGATTTTTTTTATGTTGATGCTGTGATTACAGGCTGAATCAGAAGATGGTTTGCTGCTATACTGTGGAGAAAATGAACACGGTCGTGGTGATTTTATGTCACTAGCAATCATCCGACGTAGTATCCAGTTCAGGTAAAAACTCCATCCTGAATCTGATGTAAAGAGAAGGGGCCATTGCTGACTCCTGGAACTCACTGTATGTGATGAATGTCTGTTATGTCTTTGACTTCTACACCGTGCAGTGCACAATGGACAGTATTACTTCACTTAACAGTTCTTCAATGTCTTTTTCTGTCATCCTTCTTTAGTGTGTGGACATGTGCCCTGTTGAACCATTTTTCTCAGACGTTGGTGTAAAGGCAAAATAATCAGTTTTCAAGACATTAGTCTGTGGGTCATTGCTATGTTATGATGCTCAACGCTAGTGAGCCACTGCAATGCTATACCCAGCTATACATAGTCAGTGCTTTTGCTTTTCAGCAAAAGAACCTGTAGATAATGTGGTGAAATAAGGAATTTAATGCTAGCAAGGGACCTGGAAGTTCATCTTGTATCCCTCCTTTAGATGAGAGTTGCAGGTTTTGTAAGTGAAGATGAAGGGGGTTGCTTACAGTCCTGTAAATATGAAGCATGGGAAAGTATCTTAAGGATCTCCTTTCTTGGAAGGGTGAGTCCTTTGAAAGTGGGGAATAACAAAGTGGGTAATTTTCTGTTCACCTGCACTGAATGGCAGTCAGACAAAATGGCACATTTTGTGCACGTTCAGCTCCACAGAGAATCTTGTGGAGGTCTGCTTGTCAATCAGTACCGAGTTTTATATAGAATCTCAGAGTTCATAATGTTAGCCCTGCCTTTCACCAGGGAGTTAGAAAAATTCCCCAGACAAATTACTGTGATTGATAGCAGGAACTCATCTTGTAACATGCTGTATCTCAAAACAGTTTCAGCTGTTGACCAGCTTTATAATGCACTTGGTATGGTCAGGGGTTGCAAACTCATCACCACAGGAAAAAGACAGATAATGAGGTTTGAAACTTAGANTCCCCAGGAGTGAAAGGAATGTCTGGAGACTAAAAATTACTTTAAATTATTTGGCTGCTGTAAGACTGTCACCTTGTTCCCTCTGTCTCATGCTCCCAGGTTCAACTGTGGCACTGGAGCTGCAGTCATAACGAGTGAAAACAAAATCAAGCTGGGGAACTGGCACAGCGTCACCTTGTTCAGAGACGGGATGAATGGTTGGCTCAGGATGGACAGCAATGCTCCAGTAACAGGGAAATCTCAGGTTAGTCCTTCAATGACCTTGGGCGCTCTCAAAATTATGACGACATTTTTTCTTGCCAGCAGATCAAATTTAAAAGGTACATTCAGTGTTGGGGCATTTAGTGAAAGATTATTCTTCCACATATGTAGTCTAGAAATTACATGGATAAATAGCGCAGCGCTGGATCCTATCACAGTTTCCATGTTGTCCACCATAATTGCTCTGCTACCCTTCTGCTACACTCCACTAGTCTTAGATGCAGGCTAATGTTGCCAGGTTTTACAGCTGCTGCCCCTGATTGCTTTATTTTTCAATCCTCAGAGAGCTGCTCTGCTTCTTCAGCCAGACAAAATAGATGCATATGTGTATATTATTATCTATTTATGTATAATATGCTTATAGCCACACAAGCTTTGTATACAGAAGTGTAATTACATGTATACCATGGACACAGATTTAAGCACAGTAAGGAAGATAGACTTTCTACCCTAACTTATGTTAACATCAACAATTTTGTATGAGGCCACCAGGATTAAATATAATAGAGGAAGACATCTTGGCTTGGTCATCTGTTGCCAGGCCAGAAAATAGTGAAATTAAGACACTGAAAAAAGGAGATGGTTGCAAATTGTTCCAGATGTCTTTCCTCTTCCCTTTGATGACCACTGTTAGCATGCCACTCCTAGCCTGGAAAAAAGCAGCTTCAGACATCTTACTACTTTACACTTTCATGTGCAGGCACTGATGGGAAAAGAATGCTGCTCTTTGAATTCTCTTCAGCTGAAATGACAGATGACAGGCTCTCAATGTCTGTCACATGTCCCTATGTGTTACCAAAGCTAGGAGGCCACACAAAGGGCAAATGTGAATCAGGAGAGATATGTCCAGTAAAAATAATGACATTGTATAGTGCTTTGGTAAGACTGTGTCTGGCTACGAACACCCATAGCTAAGAAGATGAAGCCAAAGAAGTAAAGATGCAACAAAGGGCTAGTAGGAGGGTTATGGTCCAGAGTCTACTACAAGAAGAGTTTGACAGTGGACACACATTATTCTACCTGCAATTGTATCATAAAAAAAGTTAGGTGCTCTAGATTCTGCCCTTCGTGAGAACTTGCTGCTCCTGTAGTATTATTGCTCCAGTGAGTGCTTCTCAGACATTCCTAGTTACAATGACCTGGATTAGTCTCAGCAGAGCAGTAATCTTTTCTGACCTGGTTTATTTTGACTTGAACAGTCTTAGCAAGTGCCCACAAGAGAAGTAGAGCTTAACAGACCAAGGAGGGTAGGAGCATCAAAAGCAATGGAAGATGGCAAGCAGTTGGAGACAGGCTGGAGGGCTGTGGGCACACAGCCCTGGCATATGTCCACCATGAAGCCCTGGGGACATCTGAAATCTCTTTATCCACAAGCTCCACCTGAATTATGTTTTCCTACTGATACTGAGGTCTGTTTGATGTGCTCCTGCAGTGCACTGTGCAGTGAACACCCACAGACTGAATAACCTTGGCAAAATACAGGCTATGGGGATATAATTTATTGTTAAAAATACCAGAGAGACAAGGCAGGGCTGAAAAATCCAGAGAGCTTTTAGGCTAAAATTCAATGCTGTTGGAAGAACAAGTTGGTAAAAATTTACCATGAATAAATACAGGACTTTTGAATATTTTCTTCTAAAGTGCAGTGAGGTTTTGAAACAGCCTTTGAGTAGGATGCAAAATGCATGTATTTTGATCAATTTATAGATGGAATTGTGACTCCATTGCAACAATAGCATGGAGTTTGATTCAGTGGTCTGAAAAGTTCTGATTAGATTTTGAGGTTTTTCTTTTATTCCTTCCTGTGCACTATAGCAGTGTTAGTAAACTTGTGTGTGTATGTTTCTGTAGGCAGGTCCTTAACATGTCTTAACTCCCCATCCAAAAAAGGTGGGGAGTAGGTTTAGTGCTGGCAAAGTCAGCAGAGCCCCAATGAAGTTGCAGTTGTGCCAGTTTATATCTTTGGTTTTACAGTTGGATTTTTTGGCATTTTATTATTGTTCAACACCGAACACTTGCAGGGTTCTGTCCAAAAGGCAGGATCACATTGGTCTGTGTCCCTCAGGGATTAAGTTTTAGAAGACAGATGATTTTGGCAAAAGTAAAGGAAGAAATTGCAGCAAAAGACATATCACAATCCCTCCTCAGAACATAGTGATTTTTAAGCTTTTTATTTTGCTTAAATAATCCATGTTACCATGATGGATATAGGTGAAAAAAGTTACGTTTGAAGTGATAGACTGAGTAGAGGAATGACAAATTGAAAGGAATTACCAGTGAACAACCTTCATATCCCCTGACACAACTCTTTGTGGAGAAAAAAAAAATTGATTATACATAGTGTGGCTTAATTAGTTCTCCTGTGTTGTATCTGTTCTACATCATGTCGTCCTCTATTTTCCCTTCAGGGCCAGTATAGTAAAATTACATTCCGGACTCCCTTCTACGTTGGCGGTGCCCCCAGCATGTACTGGCTGGTCAGGGCTGCAGGCACCAACCGTGGCTTTCAGGGCTGCGTTCAGTCACTGAGCATCAACGGAAAGATAATTGATATGAGACCCTGGCCGTTAGGGAAAGCTCTCAGTGGTGCTGATGTCGGTAAGTGTAACAGTGTGGGGTCTTTAATAAGTGATAAACCAGGGGTTACTTTTTTTTTTGCCTGTTGAAAAACATGGAGCCATGGTCCAAGTTTGAGAGATAGAAGGTGTGGTCTCTGGTTTTGGCATGGTATTTCTTTGTGCTTTTGCACACTGCTTTTGCTGGGTCTGTAGTGAAAGGGGTTTATCACATTGTACAAGTAAGCATCACTGCAGCATGCAAAAACCACTTGTGGTTGCAGTTATGCAGTGCAATAGTAAAACCAGTTCTCATGAGCTCGGTGTTCAGTGTTGCCGATATAATTACATCTGCACCAGTATTCCCACCAACATTTGTCAGGATGCTGCTTCATGCTGCTGACTTACACAGTTGAATCATCAGAAATCAATAGTATGCATACTGTGTTTGTATTTAAAACACTATGGACACAGTAAACTGTGTTTTGCCTAAAGGCAACACTGCACATGTCCAAAGCTGTGCTGTGGCCATCACAAAGGGCTTTTACTCATGAAACCCCATTACTGCTGAGTCAAATAGGCTTTCCTGTCAACCATCTATTGTTTTCATTTCCAGTATGTTTTAAAAATACTGTGGAATAAATTCATTCAGCAGCTTTATGAAGTGGTATTATAACATTATCCACCCTTCACAGATTAAAAGATGGAGAAGTACAGAAGCTAATTAACTACTCCTGTCTTATTTATTCATCTCTATTTCATCTGTGTAATGGCCATTTGAAAGAAAGACAGGGCAATGAAATCCTTGCTTTAATGACCTCTCAGTCTAAACAATTGAAGAGTAAGAGTAAACCCATGACAGAAACCAAGTGGTGAATGCAGGAAATAGATCCCGTATCACTGAACTCTCCATGCCATGCTTCAGCCACAAAGTCAGCTTTCTTCTCTTCTATAGCTGTGCATTTGGCATCCCAAGAAGGAAGTGATTAATGAGAAACTTCCTAACAATCACTCTGTATTCTCTAGATAACATGACCAAACTTCTGTGCAATGGAGGGGGGGAACTGAGGGGCACAAGAAACAGATGCTGAAAAGAATAAGACTTTGGAAGCAGAGAGTAATTTCACAATAGAGTGGGAATCTATGGAATTTAGATAGATAGATGAAAACACTGCTGAAGTTCTCTGAGCCCTAATCTCTCTTGCCTTTTGGGTTGCACCTAGCTTCATTCCCATCCATGAATGCTCCACATACTACTGCATTAACAATCAACATCAATGAAAATAAACGCTGGGTTCTGCCATGTGTGACTTGAAACTGAGTGATAGAGCCTTACTGTCCTTACATGGCTGCTCACACTTATATATGAAACTGTAGCAGGAGAGACTTGCAAACAATATGTCATGTGAGTTAAGCTGAAAATAAATAAATCACAAGTGAACTCTGCTGGGGTTTAGGGATGGTTTTTGCTAGACAGTCTCTTGTCTGTTTCCTACGGCACAGTGTATAAATCAGGGGTGCTGTGGTATATGGATCGTAGAATTGAAAACGGGGAGAAGAGGGTTCCATCCTGCCTCTGCACCACCTCTGCCAGCTGCAGTAGAAGTCCCACTGGACCCTGGGCTAAGGGGCTGACAGGGGAGACAATGCTTGTGGCTCAGAGCAAGCGCAGCAGGGCTCTGCAGCGGCAGGGCCTGAGCAGATGGCAACCATCAGACCGGTGGTTTGCCTTTTTGGTATAGTCAGCTGTGCTGGGCCAAAGGCTGTGATAACTCAGGTCACCGAGACATTGTGAGAGCAGCCTGCCCTTAAATACCAAGGCCAATACCAGTTCAAGGTGTCCCTCAAACCAGTGATCCTGTGGCTTGTCCTGTTATTGTTGTCTTCCTTGTGCTTCTCTGTTCCTCAAAGACTTTGTTTCACTTTGGTCTGTTTGAACATGCTGAGTAAATGATGCCACTTTGGGACACTGGTGTTGACTAACAGTGCAGCAGATGCAGTAAAGATAAGCGTTGTTGCAGTCTTCTGTTTATGTCTTAAACTCAAGACATGTAAATCCTTGTTTACCCACATCTTGGCTCTGTTTCCATGTCTGTAAAACAGAGCTAGTGCTGTTCGTTTCTGTCACTGTTGCAGTCATTGACGACTATGTGAGATATCTCCGTGACTAGATACCCATCCTGCTGCTGTTCTCTTTGGACATTACAATGCAGCCCAGAAGGGGAAAAAATGGCTCAGTCAGCACTGTGAGCACCCTTGCTCCCTCAGCTGGGCGTGGGACAGCCTTTTGAAGTGATAAATTTCCCTTTTTCCACCCAGAAGAAGTCCCCCTTTCTGGAGGACTTGCATGTTTTGCTTATACTCCTGGAGTTAGCCCTGAAGCCATGTGTTATGACTGCTGTACTCAGACCTTACCTTTCTACAAAGAAAAATAGGCCTGGCAGGAGATTTGTAGATGTGCAATACGAGACAAGTCTGGTCTGGCTGGGAGTTGTACAAGACAACCCAAGAGTTATTGCTGCGTCTGCCCTGAGTCGGCGAGAAAAGGTGATTTTCCACCACAGAGGGCAAAGCCATCGGCATGAACCAGCATATCAGCTATTTACACCTGCATACTTCACTGTTTTTCTTTCTGGTTGTGGAATGGGAGTCTGAACTGTAAAGCTGGTGCTGTACAAAGGCCAATACCTCGTTGAGGATCTGGGGAGTCCTGGTCTGGAAACCATCTTCACAATTGGAGTGCTGTATTTAAACAAAACAAAAAGGGTATATCCCCTTCTTGCAGCAGTTTTGCAAGAATTCTCTCAGTCATCTCAGCTAACAAAACAGTTCTCCCGTGTTTATTGCCAGAGATGCCTTATAACACCTGTGTCATCTCACAGGTGATATTTCAATGTGCCTCAAAAACGATGTGCAGTTCTTATTTTGTCCTCTACACTTTGCTCCTCCGAATAGTATGCTTACACTTGTGCACCGAAATGTCTTCCTTGGGCTTTCTTAATGTAGAAGATGAATTTGTTACTATCAATGAGGGGAGAATTACTTAATTACAAACTAAAAGGCAAAAGTAAACAAAATCATCAAGAATTTAATCAGGTGTACATTTGACCAGTGCATAATCTAACTTTATCGATATCAGTTTTAAGAAGTAAATGAGTAAATTGATCATTCTGTAACAATTTCAGCTGAATTCCATCAAGAAGAAATCCTCTCCTTGTTACTTTGGTTGATATGCCAGCATAGTAGAAATGCTTCTTAAAAAGCTGATAATAGGAATACCTGTTAGTGAAGAGGGCTGACAACAGCATTTTAGTTAATAAGATTAGTCGATGATGATTAACACCTTTGATGCTTACCATGGCATGAATTTACAGTGAACAAAGAAGCACTTAAGGTAGTTGAAATTAAACAGGTCACAGTGCTGGTAAACAATCTGGAGAGATTTCTATTTTATGAGAAAATAAAGACAGGAATAAGAGCAGAAGAAAAGTAATCCAGGGAATGACTGAAAGATAAAATTCACAGTTTGTAAGCAAGGGTTATTTTTTGCTCTGAGGTCTCTTCCTGATCTGGTACTAAAAAAAAGCTTCTAACGATCAAGTGAACTTGTCTAAATTGCACACCATTTGACAAACTGGGAAAGAATCTAGGCGGGAGAGCAATTTGTATTGGTTAGTATTAATGATCAACAGCCAAATAAATCTTCTTTCACAAACTTCTCTCATAAATCAATGTTCTTGCTCTGCTTTTAGGTGAGTGTAGCAGTGGCATCTGTGATGAGGCTGCCTGCATCAACAGTGGTACCTGTGCTGCAAATAAAGCAGATTCATACATTTGCCTTTGCCCTCTTGGATTTAAAGGTCATCATTGTGAAGAAGGTGAGAGGATGCTGGGCTGCTTACATTTCTTTATATGTGTTACTCACTGTTTGATTTGTTTTTCACATAGAGAAAAGGTCTTATGCTATTACACTGACAGAACAAAGTACTTGTTAACTTCATCTTTTTAAAATCACGTAGTGAAACCTTCCCCCACCATTCACTTTGGGGCTACATAATCAGTGATTCTCAAACCTCTTTGCTTATTTAAACTAACTGTAATTAAGCATCTCAAACTTACTTTTCAGGAGTTAAAATAATGTATGACTCTACAACTGCGCACCAATTCTAAAAAAATGCCCGCTTTTCTCCTAAAACCAGTGTCATTTGTATATTCTGAAATGTAAAGGACCCAATATCAATTTCTTGCTGAAATCACTGAGGTACAAATAGTCAAACAGATACAGCATTATTTTCTGTGCTGCTGACCTTTTGATGCCACCATGCATTGTGTGCATGCTTGCTACTTTGAAAACCTCTATGATGAATGATTGAAGAAAAGGAGCATAAAACATTCTAATACAAATATATTCCTGGAAAAAGAAAGGATTAAGGATAAAAAAAATTATTAATTTGGAAGATGAAAATTTTAGGTTGTTTTTCTTAACATTAGCTTTATGTTCCTAACAAGGGGAAGAGACATTAGTTGATAGGAGTCAATCCCTTACATTTGAGCCTCAATCAGGACTAGAGGGAATGGCCACAAATTGCACCAGGGTAGTTTTAGATCAGGTGTCAGAAAAACCTTTTTCTCCCAAAGATGGTCAGGCACTGGAATGGCCTGCCCAGGGAGGTGGTGGAGTCACCGTCCCTGGCGGTGTTCAAGAAGTATATGGATGAAGTGCTACAAGACATGATTTAGTAGCTTAGTGGGTAGTATTGGTGATAGGAGGATGGTAGGACTAGATGATCTTGTAGGTCCTTTACAACCTTGTGTTTCTATGATTCTATGATTCTGCTTGTGTATTCTGGATTTCCAGCACTCACCTTGGCCATACCTCAGTTCAACGAGTCCTTAAGGTCATTTGCTAGCACACCCTGGCCCTTGGAACCACAGAATTACTTTTCCTTCATGGAGTTTGAGATGACATTTCGTCCAGATATAGAGACTGGTGTCCTTTTGTACAGCTACGACACAGACAGCAAGGACTTCCTCTCCATTAACATGGTGGCTGGCTATGTGGAGTTCAGGTTCGACTGTGGCTCAGGAACGGCTGTTATCAGGTAAACAGCGTTGCTTGTGTTTCCAGCAGTGCCATGATTATGATCCAGGAGAGAAGTGGGCTGGAAATGGAAATAGTCTGTAGTGAGGTATGGGAGCCCATCAGTTTCTAGTGCCTACTCCTTCTAAAGAAGCACAGAAAGACCAGAAATGAGTTCAAGGGGACAGGCTTTTCTTCCTACATAAGGTTATGTTTCAAAGCTTTGTTATCAGTGTTACCATATCATGCCACCATCTTACTATGAATGTTACTTTTGTTTCTGTATGATATTGCAAAAGTTCCTTTCATGCCTCCATGTTGTGGTGCCATAGCTATTTAGAGAATCTATAAATATCTATTGCATGTGCTTTCTAGACTCAGGACTGCACAATATTGGCATTTCTGTGAGCATCCTCCTTCCTGGTCTCCAGTTTCAGGCAGTAAGTACTGGGATGGAGGTGTCACAAGAAGATACAGCTCCAGGACCCTTCTTTCCTCATATGGCTGATTTTTGGGGATCTGAGGCTAATCTCCAGTTTACATAGCTTAAGGAGTCTAAAAGATGAATACGTGTTTTAAAAGAGTCCCCCAGGCTCCCAGTCAAAGACAGAACTTCTAAGAATGATTCATCGCATCCTAAAATTAATGTCCAGGGTAGGAGCAATGAAATGTCTCAACAAGGGCTGTTCTCTCTGTCTGTGTAACTGAGTGCCCAGTCTCTGGGCAGCTGTTCCCTGGGCTGTATTGAAAAGGCATTGGGCCAAACAGAGGCACTCAGTACCTTGGATGTGGTCCAACAGGCTACCAGCTAACCTGATATTTAGAAAAAATCTATACAAAGCTTATGCAAAATGTGTACACTGCCTGCAAGTCTTGCATACCATGTGTTTCCTGTCAATGAACATCAGGAATTTTGGCTATACAGTGGTTAGGAGAAAGGTGTTGATTTTCCACTCAATGAGGACCCAAGCAAACAAACCCATTCAGATGGTAAAGTGAGAGACAAAATTTCAAGGGAGTGAATGCAAAACAATTCCCGACCCGAACAATGCACAGCTGTGGCGACACAGTTACTGTTGTCAGATACAGAAAAATCCTGGATTCATCATGGATAGTAACAGCTAATGGCTTAGGGACAAATGCAGAAATGTAAGTACAATGCAGAGAATTATTAGGAATGTGATAAGGAACAACGTCTCTGCAAAAATCGACAACGCACCCTGTCTTGAAAATTTTCTGCCATTCTGGTCACTTCATTTCAGAAGTAATTAGCAAAATTAAAAAAAGAAGAGTGATGTTGAGACCCAAGAGAGGGAAAGAAACAATTCCAAAAATACGACAGGATACGCCAACCTGGAAAACAAAGAGTTTGGTGGAAGTATGATAATGGTTTTTAAATTGTCAATAGCATGCAGATAAATAAAGAATGATTATTCTGTATTTTTTTCAACATGGAAGGATTAGAAGGAGCCCAGTGAAACTGCAAGGTGAAAAGTAACAAAATAAGAGAGAATTTTTTTCCTTTTTTTCTTTATTTTTTCCAATAGACAGCACATAAATTACTTGTGGAAACTAATTGTGACAGCATGTTACAGATGCCAGAATTATAAATAGGTTAAACCCCCCCTCACACCACCACCATTAGACAAATTTAAAGAAAGCTCCATTGAGGGAGATCAAACACAATTGTACGGATGCAGCCTCTGACTCAGGAAATTGCTAAATGACAAGTTGCCAGAAGCTGGGAGGATATATCAAGGGAAAAATAACTCCATACTTGTCCTGTTTTTTTCTCTTGCTGAAAAGCGGCAGAAATAGCTAATGTTGCAGACCTTTGCTCCAACCCGAAATTGCCTTTCTTACAACAGCCTTCATTTTTTTTCTGATTACAGCCATCTAATTCCTGTTAAGGGCAACCATAAGACATTAAAGTACATACCATTTTTTTCCCCACAAGTGCTTCAAAACACCTTGGACTAAAGCTTAACTGAATTGTACATGGCTTGTAAAATGTGGCAAGAGCCACAAGCACGTGCCTGGGAGTGAGGCTTTATCATCCCTAACTACAGTTAAATCTAGGAGAGCACGAGGGTTAGCATGATGATGACCTAATCAGCAGAGGAGATAAAATGTATATACTGCCACTTGTTAGGTAATCAAACCTATATGGTTCCTTTATATGCATATATTACGCATATATTGACTTCTTCACGGTGGTTAAGTTCTGTTACCTATTGATTTATCCAAGGTAGTTAAACCCTAATTACTACTACCTAAGAAAAAGGACAAGTGAATGGCATTCCTTAATAGTATTTTTTAATGGAGGTTTTCTGAACCAAGTGTCAAAGTAGCATTGCCAGCATGATGAAAACGGGCTTTGGAGGAGCCAGATAAGTACAGCAAAAAGTTTTCAAAGCTATGTTGATTGTTCGGAAAAAAAACCAAATCAACAACAAAACCCCATTAAATTGTTATTTCACATTTTCAAAATGACATGCTTTCTTAATCAGAATTTGAATTACTATTGACTCACTATTTCAAATAACATTTTTATAAATTCTTTAATTTTGAAATGTATCTTTTTTTTTTTTTATTTTTAAAGGTAAACAGCCTAAAAATACAAAACATTATTTCACTTAAAATGATTTTGTATTTTTTCACTGAAAGGTGGAAAGTCTTCAGGTGTACTAGATAATGTGGTTTCTGATTTTNGGACTATTTTTCCAAGTCAGGATCTCATCATATCATTAGCATTACATTTTAAATTACTTCCCCTTAATGTACAGAAACCGGACTATGAGTGTGTATGTGTGTAGATTTCACTGAAACAGGCTGCAGAAATAGGGCTGATAAGCCAACACAAAGTAGTTCTGTTTTAAAAGAGGACGAGGAATGTGGGAGTAGACCGATCATTAAGTGGGAAGCTTTATCTCCAGGCTTACGTCATAGTGAAATGAGGATGTACAGTTGAGACAAAAATTTGTCTTTATGCATTATAAATGATTGAGCAGAAAAATCAGCTCAGAGGTAGAAGAAATGCATGCTCGTTATAGAAATATTTCATTTCTAAATAAAAGTAGGGTGGTTGTTATTTGCTGTAGGAACACAGTCTGATTTTGCTTTGCTGGTGGGGCTCAGAAATTGTTACTTCCTAATAAGAAAAGAAATACAGCAATCTATTTTTATTTTTTTTATTTAGAAAATTATCCCAGAGGACTTGATTTTTTAACATCACAAAACCATTTCAAAATACAAGAAAGACAAAAGCATAAAATACTTGAAAGTTTTCTTCCTCTTAAAACAGGAGTGAAGAACCTGTCNCAGTGAATGAAATACCCTAGGTTTCATTGTTTGTTGAGGGAAGGCTGCCAGATAGCATTTAGACGTAAAATGCTTTAATCAGTGTAGTAAAATTACATTTCAAAATAAGATACAAAGTTCGGTAGAACTTGTAAAGGGGAATGTGGTTTTACCCTTTTTCCAGTCTGCTATTCATATTAATGCTGAATTAATGTAGCCTGTAAAAACAGCTTTAAAGTGCTTCGTTTGAGACTAGTGAATACTTTGCACAACTGCGGACTATTTTTCCAAGTCAGGATCTCATCATATCATTAGCATTACATTTTAAATTACTTCCCCTTAATGTACAGAAACCGGACTATGAGTGTGTATGTGTGTAGATTTCACTGAAACAGGCTGCAGAAATAGGGCTGATAAGCCAACACAAAGTAGTTCTGTTTTAAAAGAGGACGAGGAATGTGGGAGTAGACCGATCATTAAGTGGGAAGCTTTATCTCCAGGCTTACGTCATAGTGAAATGAGGATGTACAGTTGAGACAAAAATTTGTCTTTATGCATTATAAATGATTGAGCAGAAAAATCAGCTCAGAGGTAGAAGAAATGCATGCTCGTTATAGAAATATTTCATTTCTAAATAAAAGTAGGGTGGTTGTTATTTGCTGTAGGAACACAGTCTGATTTTGCTTTGCTGGTGGGGCTCAGAAATTGTTACTTCCTAATAAGAAAAGAAATACAGCAATCTATTTTTATTTTTTTTATTTAGAAAATTATCCCAGAGGACTTGATTTTTTAACATCACAAAACCATTTCAAAATACAAGAAAGACAAAAGCATAAAATACTTGAAAGTTTTCTTCCTCTTAAAACAGGAGTGAAGAACCTGTCAGTCTGGGTCAGTGGCATGAGTTGCGAGTGTCTCGCACAGCAAAGAATGGTATCCTACAAGTGGACAAACAAAAGCCAGTGGAAGGGATGGCAGAGGTGAGCATGTGGCGTGATTTGTCACGAATCCGGCTGCTAGACTATAAAAGGATTGTATGGTAAACTACGGAGGCTGTTCCCAAAGTTCTTACAAACTCAAAAAATTGTACACATTATGGGCAGTGTTTCCTTAAGCCCAAAACTGGAAATTTGCACATGAAGTCTTCCCCTTCAGGACATGGATCCTTGTAAAGGCAGCTGAAATCATGACCTTACCTGCGCTTGCCATGTAACTGGACTGACATTTCTGTATTTGGTTCATACGTGTTCTTGAAGTTCTATATTGGTACTCACTGGTTGTGGCTACAACCTTTGAACAACACGTGGACTGTGAAATGCGTCATCTGGAGAAGGATGATATTGAAAATTACGTGCAGAAAGCCCTGTTTTTACCTCTCTGAACATTGTGCTGGAAAAGAGAATTGCTTCTTTGTCTTCTCCTCACAAAAGTAATTTTCGGGACAGAGGAAGGGCTGGAATACTCATACAGTTGATGACTTGCATTTTATTCTTCCCTCCCCAAGAGGTCATCGTGATTCAAGTTTGTAATTAAGCAAAATTTTGCTTATACTGAGCAGGTTATTCGCTTTAAGCACTCAACTGCATACACAGATGTACTTCTTTTATCCCAAGAACCTGGGTGGGGCTAGAGCTGGGAAATGTCTTTTATTCTTTCCTAGTGGAAAATGTGGTCAGAAAAACAGACTCCAGGTCCTGTTTGCAGAAGAATCTGCATTTTTTTTTCTGCAAACTGGGAAACTATTTAAAGTTTAGTTTTTTCTTGAAAAATGTAAATAAATTGAAATTCCAGTTGTCTGTTGAGAAACAGATTGAATGGGAAACATTCAAACAGAGCAGTCCAGACTTCTTTAGATAGATGGGTCACGATGAAGACTCCTGTTTTTATTATTCTCTAAGTGCTGCAGTGCAGCTGCAGAAGGACATTGGCAAGTACCTGTCAACAAAGAAATCACAGAAGCTTCTGCAGGACTGGAATGACAGAGTTGTCCTGTCCCTAGCTGTTAAACATCTTTTAGTTCCCCCCAGGACCCTAACTAGTCCCATCAAGTATGCTGACCAACTGCTTCTGGTAAATAATGCAGTCTTAATGTTTCTCGTATTAGGCTCCATAACTTCCTATGGGTTATCTTTTTGGATATTAGGAAGGAGTCTCTGCTGCACGGACTTTGCTCTGATTTTAAGTTTATGAACCTCATTCTCGTTTTAGATTTACTTCAACATACTTCAAGTCATTGCAATTAGAGCTAGGTGTGCAGTCAGAGATCAAAAGTCAGTCTCCTTTCTTTCTTCCTTCAGAATTCCCATTTTTAAATAATTGGGATTTTCCAGCTAGTTCTGTTTAGGAAAAAGCACAGTCAGTAGAGAGTGTCCTGCAGTAGCTTTCTTGAGAGATTTGTACAAAGAAATGTAGTTAACAAAATTAAAGAGGCAATCAAGTAAGCTATAACATCTAATGTAGGTAATCTGAAGCACAGTTCCAGCTACTCTAATAAAATGCTGCTCTTATGTTTCTTGCAGGGGGCTTTCACTCAGATTAAGTGCAACTCTGAAATATTTATTGGTGGAGTCCCTAGTTATGATACTGTGAAGAAGAACTCTGGGATCCTCAGACCCTTCAGCGGGAGCATCCAGAAGGTACGTGCCCAGAGAAACACACTGGAGGCATTTACTTCCACCTCATCCAGTGCACACTCTGTACAATATCCAAAATAATCTGGGATTGCATCTCAGGAGCCACCACAAAGATCTTAAACACACATTTCACAGTGAAAAGTCATTTAATAGCCAGTAAGTATTACCACTGCCAGTCTCCCTGTTAATTTACATGCTGTACTAATAAGTGAGCAGAAGCCATATGGGCTCAAGTTCAGGATGATGCACAAAGTTATGTCAAGATTGGAGCCCTCAGGATGCACTGTAGCATTCTATACAAATAAAAGAATAGAAGAAATGCTGAAGTGCTTCAATGTATGCACACTGAGGCAGCTGTCTGATATAACCAATGCCTTAACAAGCAAAAAAAAAGGTGCAAATTAAAGTGTATCCTAGTCCAGCTAGCGTATTGTTTTACCACATAGCAGTTGCATGGGTGATGTTCCAGTGGGGTCAGCTGTGGATGGTGCAGCTCTCTTTTTCAGAATAAATCTGTAAATTCATAATAAATCCTAACAAATAATCCAAAGAAAATTTGATCCAAACTAACATTTGCTTTCCCTAGGTATACTTAATTTGCATAGAGCTGAAAGATTGGCCCTGAATCCTCAGTTTTGAATGAGTCAATTTATTGCCTCAGATTTACTTAACAAATAGAAAACTCTTATAGTGCATCTCATAACAACTGATAAAACGAAGAAAGGGAATTGCGATTCAGTGTAAATAGTTGCATCACTTGGTCCAACATTTTTTGCTTTGTCAGCTGTGTAGCAGAAAACATGAAATTCAGGAAAAATGGGGGAGTGTGTGATAGTGGTGGGAACAGATCAGTCACATCATTGAAAAGGTAAGCTTGACTAAATACAGTGCATTTTGGAGTGCAGGATAGGAACCTTAGGAGCAACTAACATAAGTCACGCTTACAAGGCAAGAGGTTGTAACCAGGAGTACAGAGGCACTGATAAGGATTGGGAAATACTGAGAATGAGCCCCTGCTTCTGTAAAGTAGTTAAGAAAGTGGAGTTACCTTGGCTGTAAAGTCAAGGAAGGGTATCGCCTGCCTTTTGGGCACTGGGAGACTATTAACTGCTGTGTTTACACGTAGTAGGATTTTGGAGAACTGTATAGAAATAAAGCTACATACATCACCAAGTACTGGAAAATGTGCTGTGTAGAGAAAGGCCTAAGATCTCAATCTATTTAGTTTACTCGGATAAAGTCAAGAATAGACTTCATTGTGGCCCACTGGTGCCTGAGTTATGCAGGAGACCGAGTGACTATCACCATTCTCACTTTGGCCTTAAAATCTAATTGTTTATGAAAATGGATTCATTTTGATGTAGCTGATATCAGAAGCCATACCCATGCATAATCTCTCTGCCAAGGTATCAGCTGAGATTATACAAATGTCAGTTTATATTGGGGAATGTGTTGCTGACACGTTGGAAAAATCCCAACATTTAACAGTTCTTTTCAGTTCATAAACAGTTTTGTGAAGTCATTAATTACGTTTTTCATCCTCACTCAAGCTTCTTTCAGGCAAGATAAAATACTAGAAAGCAATAGAAAATGTGGAAAACAAGCTGTTCTATGTCTGTTGTCAACACTCGTCTCCTGGGGGGCTTCCTGATCTCAGAAATGCTTTTCCTCAGCTGTGCTCATCTGATTTTACTGTCCGAGCTCACAACTCAGCTACAAAGCACTGCATGGGTGTTCTGACAAAAGAGTGGTAAATGCCACACAGCTTCACCCCATATGGGTGTTGCCTAAGGCTGTGTCACAAAACACAAAAG
This sequence comes from Nycticryphes semicollaris, assembly GCA_013400055.1. Classification (NCBI taxonomy): domain Eukaryota; kingdom Metazoa; phylum Chordata; class Aves; order Charadriiformes; family Rostratulidae; genus Nycticryphes; species Nycticryphes semicollaris. The sequence goes on from VXBJ01005979.1 coordinate 93,618, forward strand.
AAATTAATCTCCAGTGGGTCAGGATGAACAACAGAATGAGTTGGACCCCTGTGAGTGGAAAACGTTAGAAGGAGTAATTTGTAAAGAAGTCGTAATTTGGCCAAGTTTTGAGGGCTACATTTCTCTGAAGTCTTTAGAAAAGTCTTAGAAGTCTTCTGACTAGCAGTACAATAGTGGGAATTGGAAGAAGTTCTTAGCATGTATTTTAGCATGTGGTTTTTTGCCCTTTTTTTT
>VXBJ01005979.1:100884-121873 GCA_013400055.1 Nycticryphes semicollaris
TTTAAATAATTGAAATTTATTTATAAAGCTTTTTAATGTGATTTTCTGTGGTTAACATTGCAAAAACTCTTAGTTTCCTCATTGTTTTATAAACAAGGAACTGACTCTGCAAAAATGGTGCATCTTTTAAATGCCTTTGGGAAAGTTTGTCTTTCAAGGATGTGTGGTAGTAAGTGGCTACTCCATTCTGTCTGTTTTCTGGCACAGTGTGTTTTTATTAGGGTTGTTGCTATCCCCCAGACATGAAAATTCACAAAGGTTTTAGACTGAAACAGCTGAATTTTTTTTTAAATATCTGTACTTTCCACATGCATTTAGGAAGGTGAAAAATTAAGATTCAAATTTACAACTCCCATAAACAGTCACTGGATACTGAAAGGGAACTCTGAAGAAGATGGTGAAAGGACAAACACAGAAAATAGAAGTATCATTTTCTTTCAGAAGTAGTGATCCTCATACTACTTTTCCACCCCTTGTGAGGTGAGGCCAGGAGAACATCAGGCTGTGAATCAGTCAGAAGTATTTTACTATAACCCAAAAATAGATATCTGGGTTCTGGTCCAGTTTGAAATTCAAAACATACCTTTTCTTTCTCTTTTTCTATGGCCTAGCAGAGTAGGTTTCCTGTACAATGTAACTGCTTCTGTAAATCCTTTCTGTTGCTCCCTGCTTCTGTAGAAGGCAATATTGTTATTGTAAGGGATCCCCATTCATTAGGGATGTGAATCTCATTTTTGTAACCAAAGGTCTAACTCTTACATACAATCCTGAATACCCAATTATCTGTAGTTCTCAGCCTAGACTGGTGTCGGCACCCTGGGTGAAAAGAGATGCTTGCTTGAGACTCACTTAAACCTCCTGGAGGGAGTCAAATTTAGGACAACTATTTTGCGTTGAGCAGCTCACGACTTAACCCTGGCCATGAACTTAATTCCAGGTTCAGCCTTTTTTGAAGAGACAATGATGTTGGCTTTAATCTCTCTAGATGGCTGAAGGCCAGCAGTGGCTGGGTCAGGATAATTCATCCTGCTTTTTTAGGCAGCTGAGCACCAATAGCTCATTGTGTTGTAGCACCTACTTCCCCTTTGGTAAGGTTGGCCCAAATTTATGGGACGCAGAAACTAAGATGCCTGAAGTATAAACATGATGGGGACGTTATGTCTCTTGAGTAATTTTAGTAGCAGCAAACATAAAGAAATAATCAGAGCTGCAACCAAAGCAGGGGAATTCATTGTTATCTCTGGTTTTGTTTATTAGTCTTCATCCTTTCTAACATTACAGGTCTCAACATTCCGTGTAATTCAAATGATTTGTAGATCTGTTATTTGTTTTTGTAATAATTTGTTTATTAACAGTGTTTGCAACATTCTACTGTTCTGCCCCATTAGGGCAAATGTCTGTAGGTCAGTCACTGACCTTCATAACCTCCTGTTTCAGGGAGGAACTCCCAGGCAGAGTCCCCCTTCTCAGTCCCATTGGATGGTGGTGACAGTATCCACTCTGACCTGGGCAGGAGGGAGTTTTGGCTGTTGGTCCATGAGCCTGACTTTGCAAAATAAGTGCATTCCTGTTGGTTGTCCAAAAGTCACCAGGAGTACTTCCAGAATCCAAGCCATAGGGGAGACCTCTGGGGGCTGAGCAGGTGGGCACGTAGTAACAATGTCTGAGCAATTCAGCAGGCAGCCAGCCTTTGCAAGGGAGTTGGTATAATTTTAAGATTTTTATTCTTTTTTTTTTTAATTGTAGCTACAATTTGGGCAGTGGCATTGCTTCCATCATGGTGAATGGCTCTTTCAGCGATGGCCGGTGGCACAGAGTCAAGGCTGTTCGGTAAGTGGCCACGCTTCGTCTCGGAGGTGTTTTGGAATGGCCCGGCCATTAAAGGATGCTGGTTGGGTGTGAATCACTGCGGCTCCACTCTCTAACACCGCTGAGGAGTTGAACTGCTAGCAACTTGGCTGTTTCAAGACGACGTACACAGAGATTATTGTATTAGAGGTGACAGTGCCAACTCAGTACAGCTCAGGGCAGGCAGCCAAAGTCACGCAGGGCTATTCTGAGGCTGTGACAGATATTCTATTAAACCCATACCATTTGGGTTAAGAGTATTTTTCTTTAATGTCTGCATTTTGAAATTCCCTAGTGAGCATTTTGTGGGCTGGCACAAGCACTGGAGCACGGACAGTGTATGCCTACTTTTTCTATTTGGAGGAGGTGCAGACATCTTGCAGTGTATATATAACTCATATTTATAACTCATTACCTCATGAGAGGCAAGTGTGCCCAGCAGGGAAAGCACACATCCCTCTCTTCATGAGATGTTGGTTCCCTGGAAATCACAGGCTAACAGCACAACTTGTTACCAACATTCAGTGAGAGCAGGAGACCATTAGGTCTGTTCAAGCCCATCAAGGCTCTTCTGTCAATGCGGTTATTGACCGTATATAAACTGGAAGTGGTCTAAAAGCACGCTAGTAAGAAACAAATCTGCTTACAAGTGTGCTTTACCTTAGCTTGCCTATTTCTTCCCTTCTGTTAAAGCTTCTGCTGTTTACTTTTTCAATTTTATTAGATTTTTAACAACACGTTAGAACTCATTCATCCTCCCCTCTTCCTGAATCCTGCAATTTATTTCTTTCCCAGTTTTTTCTGCTTCATAAATGTGTCCCACACCCTTTAGAGGTCTACGAGTCTTAGTCCTTGGGAAAAAAAACCAACAAACTACCCTTCACCCTGGAATGCCATATCACACTGCTGTCTGTGGGCCTCCCTGGCATCAGTCCCATGCCTTTGCCATGGATCCTGCTGAGTGCTGAGTCACCCTGGTCTCCTCACTCCTGAGGATGAGATGATGCTGCTCCTCCTCCCACCTGGTCATAGCCTGGGTACATGAGGGTGGTCTGGTTTTTGTTTCAGGGATGGACAGTCTGGCAAAGTAACCGTGGATGATTATGGTGCCAGGACCGGTAAATCCCCTGGGAAGATGAGGCAGTTAAACATCAATGGTGATCTCTATGTAGGTGAGTGCTCACTGGCCACAGTGAAGCGTTTCTGTGTTTGTGAGGTCAGCTGCAAGGCAGGGCACCCCAGCTCCGTCCAGCTTAAGTCAAAGGCTTCACGTGGCACCCGCTGGTCCTCCACAGCTTGTTTTTTGGAGGGGGGCGGGCCTCTCTGGGAGGGGTGGGAAGACTGGTACGAGAAGGAACCAGCATTGTGGGGTGCACTGTGGTACCCCCAGCAGGAGTATAGTGAAACAGTGAGTGTCAGCTGCAAACACTGCAAAAACTCCCACACCTTAGTGAGAGTCTGGGTGCAATGTTTTTCAGCTCTTACTGATGCTATATTTACTGCAATAAATAATTAGCATCCTAGTTTATTATCTCCTGCATATCCCCTCTGCATTATCAAGTGCTTAAAAGCTGTATTAAAAAAAAAACCCAACCACAGAGCAACCTATAAATTAAAACCCCTTCTGAGGTGCTCTAGGAAGGCTAATGGCATTGCTGATTGTGCGGTCCACCAGGCAGGAGCAGACACCTGTGTCAGGGAAAAGTTTCTCATCGCTGCCTTTCCCCCAGGTGGAATGAAGGAGATAGCCCTGCACACCAACCGGCAGTACATGCGGGGCCTGGTGGGATGCATCTCCCACTTCACGCTTTCAACCGACTACCACATCTCACTGGTGGAAGATGCCACCGATGGGAAGAACATCAACACCTGTGGGACCAAGTGACAAGAGAGGAATCCCGGCGTCGAAGACCCATCGTGTGCTTGCGTGTGTGGCTGAATGCAAGCTGGTTGCCACAGCCCTCTACGGCTGGCCCATGTTCACCCTCTGGGAAAGTGGCAGAGCCAAGGGGAAACCCAGAGGGTAAAAAAAAAGACAACAAACCCAAACATTTTTCTTTCTCCTCTCCTGACCAAACCAAACCATGTATTTTGTGTAGGAACTCTCTCCTCTACCTGTGAAGTGTTTAGTGAACGCTAAAGGTGAACGCTGCAAATGGCAAAGAAACATGTGGTGTTATGAGTAGCTCAATGACTGTGTTGTGGTCCTTAGGTTATCTTCAGTAATATCAGAGAAAGCAGTCTGGAAACACCTGCATTCATCCGACCCTGCAGTGGTACCATGACTGTGCTGTTCCACAAATACACCATCAGGCAGTGTATCTATGCATTTAAATGTATGTCCCAGAACACGCGGTTCTCTTACCACTCTCTGATTTAGCTAAATTATGTTTTGTTCTGTGTAAATAACAGCTGCAGTGACTGGTTTTAAAATACTGTTGTTTGTTGAGGAGGAAAGTTCTTAAAGTCTACTTTTTTATTACAAGCAACAAAATCAATGAACCAATTTTGTAGAAGTAATTTTATACTTGTATATTTTTTATAGCAGCAGCAGACCTGCTTACATGGTATAACTTTTAACATTTAGGTGTACTGTACAATTAGCTTTTTGCACACTTTCCTAAAAATAGCAAAGTGACTTATGGCTTATATTTGTTATACTAGAGGCTTATTGTCTCTATTATACAGTTTTGATGGGGATATTTGTGAGTTAATGATCAGTTTTAAATTTGAATCTTTTTGTTTTGTAAATTTTGACAGTTTAAAATTGTACATTATGAAGCTTTCCTGGCTTAAACAGATTAAAAGATTAGGAAAAAAAAAGAGCAAGTGTGCTACTGTGGTATTATAAATCACTACTTTCCTTTTTTCTTTTTTTTTTCCTCTGAAAAATGAGAAAAGAGATGTGCAAGAGACCTTGGTGGGTCACAGTCCTCTTAAAATAAAATGTTTTCTAGGCACTGGACCAACACTTATGCAACCTTGATTGCCGAACTGTAATTTAAGCAGGCAAACAGAGTGCTGTCGAGACACTAAGGAAATGGTCCAGAATTTCATAGTTTGGAGATTTTTTCTCCCTTAACTCTTTATTCGAAGCATATCAGCAAGCCATTGTGGGGGAGGAGAGAGAGCCATCCTTCACCAGGGCACCCCACCGCTCAACATGTGCCGACAGCAAGAGAAGCACAAACCTCCTCAGCAGCACAGACTTGTCTGAATGCCTGTGGGTTAAAAGGATGTGGCAAAACCAATGGAGATCAAGTTGGTTTCTGCTGCATTTTTACTTGCCCAGGGTACTCCCAGCTCCCTGGGAGTTGAAACACCTTGCTGAGACTCGTCCCACCTGCAGCTGCCCGTGAGTAGCTGTAGGCACACGTGGAAAAAATGAGTAGCTGGTACCAGATAATGGCACTTGCAAATAGCTGCCAAGGAAACCCCAACTCCTCTCATGCATGTTGAAAGGCACCCTCTGATCACTTGGGTGAAAGATCTTGTGCAGCTTGTAGATACAGTGACAGCGGTCAAAAACAAATCCAGGCACTCGTTAGAAACAGTGAGAAACAGAAGCCCAGCGTGTGGTGGTGCCAGCATGTAACATGCACTTGTGCTCTGACAACACAAACTGCGCTCCAGGAAAACTGCAGGTAGAAGACATGGGTAGCTTGCAGAAGAGCTGGAGACACTCATGGCTCTCCTCCCGGGAGAACAAAAGTTTTCTCTGGTGTGAGGAGTCTTGGGGATACAGAAACCTGTGCGTGGCTAGGAAAAAGCCGGTTTAAATATATATGATCAAAATGTGGTTTTAAAATGAAGGTAAATGGAATTCAATGCCACGGGATATGAAACGGAAATATGCAGAGTATGAAAGGGGTAAAAGCTAACACTTTTGGAGGCTGACAGTCTCACTGGCTGCTTTCTGCAGCAGTCCCATGGCAGAGGCCAGACACAGCCTGCTCTCAGGCTGTGAATCGGCCACTGACAGGGGAAGGCTCACGTTTGATCAACTTGAGGGGTTTCCCAGATGGTAGTGACCTGGCCTGACCTGGCATGGGGTAAGGAAATCTGGCTGGGTGTACCCCTAGTCCTAGGGGACCTGCTGTGCTGCTGATGATGGGGGCCAACACTGGTCCAGAAACGGCATCAGCCTTTGCTCTGTCACATGTGTCTTGCCTTTCCCACCCTTTCTTTTCTGTCATAGGGCTTGGAGAGCAGCTCAGAGGCAAACATCTGGCGGGAGAGGTCTCTATTTTAAGATAATTTACTGCAGAATAACAGGCATTTTGGTACAAGATGATACTTCTCCAGAACAAAAGCTGCTCTTTGAAACATGGAGAGGGGGGAGGGAGTGGGTAGGAAATACCTCTGTTGTTGTTGTGGAAAAAGAAGAGCAACAAACGGCAGCTCCCCAGTTGCCTGTTTCCAACAGTGCATATCACCGCGCGGGAATTTGGAGCTGGCAGCATCACCCTGCTGCGGCGCAGGCTGAGCACGAGCAGCACAGCTGTGTGGTGCTGGCCAGACCGGAGGGGGGAAATAGCAAAGATGATGTAGGGTTTGAATCTTTTAAGGGAAAAGAAAAAAAAACAACAAAACAAAACCACAGAGGTCCTTTCTGCATCTTTTAAAGGTACATCCAAAAATGGAAGCACCCTGCATCCACATCTCCAGTCTGTCTGGTGACACTTAGGGCTGGGTGAGAGGCAGGGGTTTCCACTCCAGGGGCTGAGCAGTAAATAGATGCCAGCAACTCAGGAACATCTGACCAGATGTGAAGGCTCGGCCACCTCCCCACTCCCCTGATGCTGGGCCAGTGAAGGAGAGGAAAGGCAGGCAGTCCATGGCAGACTGCTTAGTCATTTTCCCAGGAACTGGCCTGGATGTCCTGCTCTCTGTCCCTGAGGCCATGTATTAATCACATTATTTATTGCTTTGGCTGTATCAGATGCTTGGCATGACCCTGGGGCTACCACAGGATAAGTTCTTGCTGGTTTACAGAGCCATGCCCTTTTTGCTGCAGGTACCTGTGCAAACCAGCCATGAAACCAGCAGCTGCAGGCACTTCTGCCTCTTTGCAATTTAATCCCCTTCTGCAAATTGCAGTACGTAGCTTTCTGCCTAACTTCCCACAGTAATCCCAAAAGACACTCTCCTCCATGTTCTAGGGCTAAACACCCACCTTGGTACCAGCAAGGCTTTGAGTTGGGCACTGGCTGTTGGGCAGAGCTACTCCCTGCCTGCCCTTCACCCTGCCTAGGCACACAGCACATTTTGCTGCTCTCCGCCACTCCTGGAACCAGCCACTTGGGAACCAGTGGTTAGATTTACTAAGGTCACTCTACAGCAAAACAAGTAAAGGGGAAAAAAGAAATATAAAAGAAAAAGCAAGCAAAAAGAGACAGCAAGGGGAACCAAAGCCATATGTGACTTAGCAATGGTCCCTATGGTAGGCAAATTCTCGTTGCACTGATGTGTCCTTGGTGGTCAAAGATGAGGAGCTTGGAGCCTTTTTCCATCCTACTCTTCCCAGCTTGGCTCCAGGGAGCAAAGAAATGAAGAGGGGGAGGATGGTCTGCCAGGGTTGGCATACTGCTGATTCCCCACAGGTGTCTGTTAAAAGTTACTATTTTGTCAGCCAGGCTTTGCTTTTGAGAAAATTTTTTCATTCCGTTGATAAAACAATGTAAACTGGGTAGGAAATACATCATTCCAGCTCTGCATGTGCAGCTTCATCCATGGTGGCATCACCCCTCAAGGGGCAAATCTCACTTTAAAAGTTCAGAGAAAATGCAGCTGTGGTTTACTCATGGAGAGCAGCAGCCACATCATGTTAGTCAGATTCATCTTTTTATCAGCATTTTATTTCTTGGGGCAGTGTGTGAGTACGCACATAGTGGGGTTTTTCCCTTCTCCAAAGCAACACCTTGCTCTGATGTCCAAGTTGGGGCATCACCTGCTCCAGTGAGTGCATCCCTCTCTCCCACTCCATCTTTCCAGTGGTTTGAGTCACTGCGGGCACCCCTGGTCCCCTCATGGGGTGGTGCTGTGCTCACACACATCTCACACACGAGTAACAGCCCAGCGCTGGCACCTGTGGTCACCGCAGCTCTGTGAGGTCCTGGCTTTCTGCTCCCATGGACAGGACCCAGCTAAGCTGAGAGTGCCCTCTTCCCAAACCTCTGGAGACAGAGACGGCCTGGCAGTGCTGCGACCGACTGCCCCGACTGCTCTCCAACATCCGCTCACTGTCAGAGCATTTTTCTTTGTTTATTATGCACAGGACAAAGGCGATGTTGTTCCTCTCCCCCAGTTATTTCTTTTTTAAGCTTCCCTCAGTCTTCCTTACTAGGAAAACAATGGTTCCAGTTCTTTCAACACCCAGCCCCACAGATCATGTTTTCCAGCACCGTACGTTACCGTGATGTATGGGGACAGTGTGGAAGAAATGGGGCTGCTGAGCACAAACACCCTTCCTTCAGGAACACAAAGCAGTGGCTATTAAACCTTTTTTTTTTGTTGTTGTTGTTTTTGTTTTGTTTTTCAGATCCTCAGGCAGTTTCAAGTAGTATTAGTGGCAGCATATGTGGCGACTCTTCCTGGACATGGTAGAATTATCCTCACTTTTCCCATCTTTTCAAGGCACCGAAGGGGCAATATTTAATGTTTTCTTTACAATTTCTCTTGCTTCCATTTTTTTTCCTTGCTAAAGCTTTAATGTTGGTATCAGTGAAGCAGAATTCAAAAATGAAATCAATTTTTCATCATGTCTAGGCAGTTTTCATTTGAACTGATTGCTCTTACCAATACACAGATTATTTTTTTTAAGGAGTAACAAATGCCTCATGCATGGGGACTCTGCATCCTTTACTTATGTGTTGAGAATAACTTTTTGCAGTCGCAAACATGTGGAAGTGCTGGACACTAATGCTACAGCAGGTGCTATGTTAGGAGTAGCCACTGTGGACAGGACACGAAGAGTCAAGCGGAAGATAAGGATGAGTGCTGGAACAGGGCTGAGAAACATGGATGATTCGATTCCCTCTCCTGACACATGTCCCAGCAGTGAAAAAATGGGGCAGTTCATGTTCCATTACCTTTGAACTCAGTTGCTGTGTTTTTTTGTAGCACAATTTGCTTTCTTTGAACCACCTCAATGCTACATGAAACTCAAATTCTGTGATTTACATTACTTTGTAGAAATTCCTGTACTTGTAGTTCTCAGGTAGCTCATAAATACACCCAAAATCAAAAGTGTTAGCTTCAGCTCATAGCTGGCTTGGGGTATTTCACTTGCAGTGGTTGTGTAGGAACAGTGGTGTCCATGGAGAAGTCTGACCCATCTTGCATCTCCCAGGGCCAGAGCTGTTCTTGCACATTTGCTCTGCAGTGGCAGAGCTCAGCCCAGGCTAACTGGTCTGTGCCCACTGTGGATGTGGCACACTTTCATCTCTGTGAAGAAACTCACTACTTCCATGTTCCTCCAATGCTGCTGTTGCATGAGTACCTCTGTGCTAATGGACAAGGAGCCCCAGCTGTGCCAGGGGAGCTGTGTTAATTACCAAACCCAACAGGTTAGTCTGGTTCTGCCCGGATGTGAACGAGCTGTATCTGAACAACTGCAAAACTCTTCAGAAGATAGTGCAAACCCATCATCCTTCCATCCTTTTTAAACCTGAGGCCAAGATGATGGAGCAAGACCTGTCGTGGACTCCTCCCTAGCGTTCCTGAACTGGCCAGAGCAGTCACAGCTGTGGAATTTCACTTTTTGAACAATTGAAGCTGTTCTGCATTTCCACATCTCTATGCGTTGCAGTCTTTGTACTGCTCAGAAGACTTAGTGCTTTTGCTCCTGAANGATGTTGTTCCTCTCCCCCAGTTATTTCTTTTTTAAGCTTCCCTCAGTCTTCCTTACTAGGAAAACAATGGTTCCAGTTCTTTCAACACCCAGCCCCACAGATCATGTTTTCCAGCACCGTACGTTACCGTGATGTATGGGGACAGTGTGGAAGAAATGGGGCTGCTGAGCACAAACACCCTTCCTTCAGGAACACAAAGCAGTGGCTATTAAACCTTTTTTTTTTGTTGTTGTTGTTTTTGTTTTGTTTTTCAGATCCTCAGGCAGTTTCAAGTAGTATTAGTGGCAGCATATGTGGCGACTCTTCCTGGACATGGTAGAATTATCCTCACTTTTCCCATCTTTTCAAGGCACCGAAGGGGCAATATTTAATGTTTTCTTTACAATTTCTCTTGCTTCCATTTTTTTTCCTTGCTAAAGCTTTAATGTTGGTATCAGTGAAGCAGAATTCAAAAATGAAATCAATTTTTCATCATGTCTAGGCAGTTTTCATTTGAACTGATTGCTCTTACCAATACACAGATTATTTTTTTTAAGGAGTAACAAATGCCTCATGCATGGGGACTCTGCATCCTTTACTTATGTGTTGAGAATAACTTTTTGCAGTCGCAAACATGTGGAAGTGCTGGACACTAATGCTACAGCAGGTGCTATGTTAGGAGTAGCCACTGTGGACAGGACACGAAGAGTCAAGCGGAAGATAAGGATGAGTGCTGGAACAGGGCTGAGAAACATGGATGATTCGATTCCCTCTCCTGACACATGTCCCAGCAGTGAAAAAATGGGGCAGTTCATGTTCCATTACCTTTGAACTCAGTTGCTGTGTTTTTTTGTAGCACAATTTGCTTTCTTTGAACCACCTCAATGCTACATGAAACTCAAATTCTGTGATTTACATTACTTTGTAGAAATTCCTGTACTTGTAGTTCTCAGGTAGCTCATAAATACACCCAAAATCAAAAGTGTTAGCTTCAGCTCATAGCTGGCTTGGGGTATTTCACTTGCAGTGGTTGTGTAGGAACAGTGGTGTCCATGGAGAAGTCTGACCCATCTTGCATCTCCCAGGGCCAGAGCTGTTCTTGCACATTTGCTCTGCAGTGGCAGAGCTCAGCCCAGGCTAACTGGTCTGTGCCCACTGTGGATGTGGCACACTTTCATCTCTGTGAAGAAACTCACTACTTCCATGTTCCTCCAATGCTGCTGTTGCATGAGTACCTCTGTGCTAATGGACAAGGAGCCCCAGCTGTGCCAGGGGAGCTGTGTTAATTACCAAACCCAACAGGTTAGTCTGGTTCTGCCCGGATGTGAACGAGCTGTATCTGAACAACTGCAAAACTCTTCAGAAGATAGTGCAAACCCATCATCCTTCCATCCTTTTTAAACCTGAGGCCAAGATGATGGAGCAAGACCTGTCGTGGACTCCTCCCTAGCGTTCCTGAACTGGCCAGAGCAGTCACAGCTGTGGAATTTCACTTTTTGAACAATTGAAGCTGTTCTGCATTTCCACATCTCTATGCGTTGCAGTCTTTGTACTGCTCAGAAGACTTAGTGCTTTTGCTCCTGAACCTCCATAGTGCTCAGTGGGGCTCACACATCCTGGCTAGCTGGTGTCACCCCAATAAGCTGCACCAGCTATTGTAAGACAAGGAATTGACTCTCCCCCTTTTAAGACGGAGAGAGCACAGTGCCATCACGCAACAACGGCTTCTCATGACATGTTGTGATGTAGCACCTTCTCATCCGCACACTGCTAAACCTGTAGGTCATCCCCTAGTTCAGATGTCATGGTTAGGTAAGCCACAAAATATCTTGCCTGCAACTAGGACGAGTAAGTGCTGTGACATAAATGGCTTCAAACATAAGGCCCGTGTTACTGACACCATAGAATCTGATTCTCCATTCCATAGCAACACACTGAGAAAATGTCCTACATCACTCAAACTAATCCCACAGTGCACAGCCTGGGCTCCTTGCTCAAGGAATTACAGAATGGTAGGGGTTGTGAGGGACCTTTAAAGATCCACTCCCCGTGCCAACGCAAGGTCACACAGTGCAGGCTGGACAGGAATGCATCCAGGTGGGTTTTGAGTATCTCCAGAGAAGGAGACTCCACAACCTCTCTGGGAAGTCTGGTCCAGCGTTCTGCTACCCTCAAGTAAAGAAGTTTTTCCTCACATTGAGATGGAATTTCCTGTTTGTGCCCATTGCCAAGTATCCAGTCTCTGAGCACCACTGAAAAGAGTCTGACCTCATCCTCTTGACACCTGCCCTATAGATAATTATAAGCATTGATGAGGTCCCCTCTCAGTCTTCTCTTCAGGCTAAACAGACCCAGGTCTCTCAGGCTTTCCTCGTAAGAGAGGCGCTCCATTCCACTATGTTCTTCATCTTGGAACAGAGATATCCAGCACATGGACACCCTCTGGCTGCTCATCTCTGCAAGCCTTTGGGCTGAAGTTTGCAAGGAGATCACATCTCAACTCCCCAGCTGTGTTCGGTCTACAAGCTGGGGAGGACATGGGTAAGTCAACTGGCCTTCCTCCTATCACGCCATGGCATGGCAGGAAACAGGAGAGTTTCATTGAACCATGTATATACAAACTATGGCATGCTGTGCTTAGGAGAAGCTGCAGAGAGAATATCTGCATTACTACCCGCCCTGCCGATCAAGAAGCCAAGGCTGTGCTTGCCAGATCCTGTGGTTATTTACTCTGGCACAAAATTAAAATAGCTCTGTTTGTACTGGAGCATGAGCAGAATTTAACTCTTACTTAAAAATAAACATGCAAGCAAGGACTATGAAAACATGTAAGAGTGTAAGAAAATATATTTATTAAATTCCATGGCAATACTATGGTAAAATTGTTAAATACATGCGTATTTTTCAACACTCAAGCAATACACCAGGAGTTACAACAGCCAAGGAAACTAGGTTTAAAACATAGGCAAAGTTGGTATCTTAGTGTTAGGTTAGTCTTAAATGTCATCTGCCGCGCTGGAATATTATTTCCCCAACATGATCCCACGCTTCCTTTTTTAAGCATGCATTTGTTTAATGGCTTAGCTAAGAAATTTGCATGTTGATACACTTTGCTGAATCAGTATTTTACTTAGTATGCTACAACTTCATTAAAGTGCCTTGTGAGGATTTTGCTTAAATTGTGAAAGAAGTATTTTTTCAATAGACAGCAGATTTGGAAGCTGGAAAACTTCAGTATCATTCAGCAACAGAATTATATTAAATGACTGCTTAGATTTAGTGTGTTAGGAAGACTTTTGTCAGCTTGATTTATTGATTTATTCTCAGAATTAATTTCTATAGATGACTATTTCAAATTGGCAAACAATATTTTCACTATTATTAAACAGAAGTCCATCACAATCTTTGCAAAAACAGAACACAAAAATATCTCTACACAAATGATTTACGCTGTAAAAAATATGTTATAAAAAGAGCTAAAAAAAATTGAACCTATTCACAGTATATATTTTAAAAGTTACAGCATTATAGTATAATGTATTGTTTTCAGGTGATCTGTGTTGACTCCACCAGCTCCATTGCTACGTGTGTCACAACAGGATCGGAGTTCAAATTATTGTTACTTTCAGGTAGGACTGCAGGCATGAGTCAATTCAGTTATCTTCCTTTTTTTCTTTCTTTCTTTTTTTTTTTGCTATCCCCTGTTTTAGAAACTTTTCCGACATGCTATGAAACATAAAGTGTTGTTGACCCTAAGCCATTCTTGAATCACTTTAAGGAAGCATTGTCAATGTGATGTTCAAGGACTCTCTTTTTATTGTATTACTACTAAAAAAAAGTGTGAGACCTTACAAGGTTGTTTTACTTTGCCCTGCTTTAGCTATTTCTCTTTTGAAAATTTCTCAGCCCAAATAATGAAGATGAGAACACTTCATTTTTTATTTTGTTGCTGGGTAAATTTTACTTATTTCATTTTGCACAATACGTGGCCAAACAAGTTGCAAAGGCATTGGACCTTTGCATGGAAGTTCTGTGTACACTTCCAAAGGAGTTTGCTTTCCTGCAGGAACAGTCAAAGTGCAGATTTGGGCCCACCCAAAAGCCCACCTAGATTCTGTTAGGTATTGCATTAAAAAATAAGGATGTCATCTGCTCTGCTGCACCATCAAGTCACCCGAGCACTGCTGGCAGAAGGAACAGGGGGAGACCAGAGAGGTATTAACCTTATCCTCTCCTTCATCCACTAGACCAGCTCACCTGCATAGGGATGCTGAACCCTCGGCATCTGAAATACAAAAGTTTTCTGGAGACTTTTTTTTTGGTGTAGAAGCAGAAGGAATTAATAGACGTTTTTGTAGGGAAAAATTTTTGTCATGCACCCTGGGACAACTTGAAAAGTTACAGAAATCCGTGCCAATATCATCTGAGGTTTGTTTGCATAACATGCAAAAAGGAAACAAACACTGGCTATCTTAGAAACACTGGGGAAAATCCAGAGTTATATAAATGGGGGAGGAGAGGAAAGAAAATTGTTACGGAAGAAACTGTTCTCCAGCTTCTAAGAAGATATTTAAAAATTTAGACAGGCCAAAGCACGAAGAATTTAGCTTTTAAAACACAGCAACATTTCTGAATCCATGTCTGGGGTCTGGGACTGTGTTTCCAGGCTTGCTAAGGAAACGGCAACGAAAAAGCCAACAAATCTTGCCAGCCACTGACAGCATCTCTGAGCACCAGCCAGACAGGGCACTGCCTAACGTGCAGCAGGACAATCGCCATGTAGTGTGTCAGGAGAAGCACAGATGGCAGCTGTTTCCTCCAGATGAAACTGTCTCAGGAGGCATCTATTCAAGTACAGGGTTCCGAAAAAAAATCGCTTTGGGAATTTCCAATTCCCAAAAAAGCCAGTTTCCTCAGCAATATGGACCTAGGTACATAATGATGTAAGCACATATGTGCATAAGGGGTTAGGACTTTTCTTAGTGTTGAAAATATTCATGCCATTTGCACTGAAGTCTTCATCAAAGTCTGTGGTGGAACAGAGTATCCTATTTACATGGGAAACTCTTGATAGATTTATGGTACGTGGAGCCTTGTTAGCAATCTGATTCTTGAAATGTTACATTTTTCCTATGTATTTCAAATTCTTTTACTATATTTCTATCTACTTGTAGGTATACAAATATTCTATTTACAAAGCAGTTATTTGTCTAAAAATAGAGCACACAATTTCTCATTGCCTTTTCAGGGTGATGTTTAAACACCTTCTCCCTCCAATGCATCCAATTGCCTTCATTTTTGCTACTGTTCATGTTCAACTGAGTGTCCTGGAGGACAAGATCACATGCAAGGCCACCGCCATAAGCCTTAGCCAGCTGAACATGTCAAAAAAACCCAAAAGGCACCTTGAGCAGCCTGAAACTCAAGGTCAGCAGGAGCTTGCTGCTGCTGTGTTCCCAGCAGAGGAAAGCTCCGGTCACCCACATAAACCAAAGATGAAGAAACACGGCACATTTTTCCATTGTGCCGTGACAGACAACACGGCTACTGGTTCCCTTTGGAAATGGTTTACCCATGAAAGCAGCAACTACAGATAATAAAGATGGCTACCACAGCAAATGTCAGTCATTGGGTCCTAAGTCTGCCCATGCAGCCACCGCACAGCAAGGAAGGTAATTCACTGCCTACCTGTAATATTAGCTTACTATTTTGCTGATATATTAACTAGTAGTTCTGTGAGGTATATTCACATGCAGATCTACTATCCCCAAATTTAACACATAAAAAAAATAAGATCCCAGATCCCCATCGCATATCAGAACAACAAAAAAATGAATGTGTTAAAAAGGTGAGTGCACAACGTTACATCGACCATTGACTGATGTTCAATGCATACAGTGAACAATACAAAAACCCATTATAAACCCCAAATTGTCACATATGACAGGCATGGCTCAAAAATAAAAAGCAGCAGCACCAATCATTTGCTTGGCATTAACACCCTACATCTCTGAACACTGATCCAACTGGAGGATTGAAGAACTGAGTTAGAACTAACAGTGTTTTGGACACAATCCCTTCTTGTCATATCCCTTCTTGTCATATCCCTTCTGCAAGCTGGGGTGGGGTTTTTATTTGTTTATTTTGTTTTGTTTATGAGAAAAAGTTGAAGTTTCTATTCTAGGAAAAAAGCAAAAAGCCAAAAGAACTAAAACAAAGTAGATGTTCAATAAAGCAATAACATTTTTCAGAAAATGATGGTTAAGAACTGTGGTATTTTTAAGTTTCCTAAGACATTTTTTAGAAACAATTTGACCAAAGAGGCTCACCAAGAAGCTCGAAGGCACTAGTACAAGGAGTCTGATCCCCTTTGAAGCCCAAAGGTTTAGTCTTAAAATTGTTATCAATGCATTTAGAGGCTAAACAGCACCGTGCTTTGAAAGTTAATTTGGTATAAACACATTCTCAATGATGCTTCACTGGTTTAACATGGCACTTCAGCTTAGAAAGCAAGTCCATTCCCTGACAGTCCTTGTCACTGATTCTTACTGCTCCATGCACCTAGACATGTCTTCATATGATCACTAAATTAGCACACAATCTCTCACTAGCCATCTCGTATTTGGATTTGCTGCTGAAGATTTAGCCTAAGCATTTGGGAGTCCTCACTGGCAGCACTGAATAGGCTGAAAGGACACCGCAGAGGTGAGGCAGCTAAGCTTTCAAGTGCTGGAAGGAAAACTGCTTAGTGGTTGATGACTATTAAGCAACAGTAGATGATGCTACACATACTGCATAAGCCTGTCTCTCCCCTATTCACCCTACTCAGCTACTGATAGAAGATGATGTGTATGGTAAGACACTGCTATTAACAGGACTCTTCTGCCCTAAATTCTGGAAGTCAGAACACCAATCAAACAGAACAGTCAAAGCTTAAAAAAAAAAAAAAAAAAAAAAAAAAAAGTGATGGATGATTAGATGAGAATGCTTTGATAACATTGAGGCAGACCCTGTATTTGTGGACCTTTACCTAATCACTAAGAAATGAAGTGATTTAAAATGCTGTTGCCTTTAATGAATAGGAAACGCATTACAAAGGAAAACCTGAGTAGGTGATGCTTGTGTTTATGTGATTCACATGGGAGAACTGCAAAGGGTGTTAGGCTGCTCCCTTTAAGCTCTGTGTATTCAATGCAGCTGCCCTGGCTTCCAGTCTGATAAATTAAAAATTGTTAGTACTCTCAAATTTTAATTTGGTTTTGTTGCTTGCAATACTCAGCCGTATGAAAGCACAGTGATTCTTCATCATCAGGTCTTCTGCTACAGAGGGATTTTTCGTTTGGATTCCTACACAATACTGACTGCTCCTCTGTACTAAAATACTGCTCCATAAAAAAACTCCCAAAACACTATCCATACACACTGTCCGTGACATTTTCTGCTTTCAATTAAAAACATATGGCAGCATAATCTTAGGACATAAACACATTAACCCAAATCTGCACTAGTGAAAAGGAATCTGCTCTAAAAGTCATATCGTGAGAAAAGGTTGTTATTATCTAGATTGAGCGACCTCCCAGCTATCAAGCAGCACAAAGGGCAGAATTGCTTCCTTTTATGCATTAGTTTAGTGTTCTGAAAAATAAGCAGTAATAGATTAGGCATATAACTTTTTCTTGCCATGATGGCTGGTGACAGATGCCTGTCTGTCTTTTTACCCACAGCTCTGCTAATTTCAAGATTCAGTCTCAAAAGCAGAATCCTATCTGCTCTTTCCGTTCTTTTGGACACACCCTGCAGTCTGTCAGGTCTGCAGACAGATCTATTTCTACTGTTGTCACAGTTCACTCTTCCAGGAAGCACACACAGTTACAACTGATGATGATTTGGATGGTATTTAGTGTTTTGCCTTTTTTGTCAGTTTTGAAATTCCTCTGCTCTGTACTTCTATTTTATGGAGATGGCAGAGACCTACCAGCCTCTGATACTGCACCATCTGCTGCTGTGATTAGGTTTATCCTAATGTTTGTTTTTATTCTGCTGGCCAGATCACATGGTTTGAAGATCAAAAGCCTGTCAAGCTAACCATCCTCCTAGCCTGCTCGCACACCTTCACAACTAGCAGCTTAGCCAATTCATCCTTCTTATCTGCTCTGGGACCTTGTTTAGAAAACCACTCCCTCTACTTTATTTCTGCAAAAGATCACGAAGTAGCTAAGGGAACTGAAATCTAAAAAAGATTCCATTAGGACTTTATGGAGACCCTTTTTGATCAAGCTCCTTAATGTTTTACCTCTCACCACTGTGTTTTACAGTAAGGAACAGGTACGTTAGAAAGCACTTTCTCCTGTAAGTTAGTGAAATTCAGGTGTGCCACAGTCTGAAAGGTTACACAGGAAAATGTTACAACCACAGCTGCCTAGAGATGCATATGTGAAAACAAGCATATTCAAAGGTGATTGTTCTGAACGCTCCTTTAAGCACATAAACATACATCATTTAAGCTTTCTTTGCATCATACGTCAGGTAAAGGAGAGGTAGAATTAGCTGCACTAAAGCCCTCTTGGGTTTCTCCCTGCAACTAAAGAAATCCCACCGTGTACTCCCAGGCAGGATTTGTAGAGAAGGTCCTGTTGGGTAGACACTGGAGAACAGCCAGGCAGAAGATAGCAAAACTAATACAATAAAGAACATCCAAAGAGCAACTTGTTCTCATGGAGCTAGTACTACCACCTCTAATTTTGCATGCCAAACTGCTTGGACAGCTAATGCTAGTAGACAGAGATTTCCCCATGGCTTACATTACTGTATAGTGCAAAGACTGCTAAATGCTGGGTGCAAATGGAGTATTGTACCACTTTGAAGCATGAGATCTGGAGCTGAAGCTATGAAATACAAAATGCATTAGTGCAATATATTAGAAAAGATCGACTCCTTAACCAAACAATAGAAAAAATATAGAGCATTCTAAGTGTTGGTTTTGTTTTTTTTTAAAAAAAAAAAAGTTTAAAACTTTATGCAGTTCTTGTTGAGGTTTAAATCAGTGTTACACTCTTTTCCCCAAGTTTGTACCCCTGAGTCAAGCATTGAATAAACATTGTACAGTAGGTACAGAAACTAGTGTCTAGTTAAAAAGCAACAGATTTGAATGACCATTGCTTCAAAGTGTTAAACAGTAATAATACCCTTCTCAATGGGGGAAGAAAAAAAAATAGCAGGTACTTGTTCTTAGTTTATAACTAGGTGAAAGATCTCAAGAGTTTCCAAGCACATCGTTTCCATGTGTTAGGCTGAGGTTTGTGATAAATGAAACCTCCAGTAAGGAACCCTGTTGGGGCTTCATCATTTGAGTATGCACAGTTGAGGACAACTACAACAAAGCAAAGCAATCTTTCCAAGTTATAAGTTGCATGAGACCATATTAATCTTGGAGCACTATGTGAAGGTAGGCAGAGTTCTTTGACTATGAGTATCAGGAGCTCTAAACTCAATACCCCTTATATCCAATATATTTTAGTAGAGTAATAACTAAATTGCTATAACTTTGGCCTCTTGGCCTCTATTAAAATGGAACATTAACACTTTAGCTAACTTAAACACAGTAACATTCAGCTCACTAGAACCTCTGCTGACTGTCTCCAAGAATAATTCATGCCTTTTGCCCTTTTCTTCTTCCTATCTTTAAAACATCAGGAATAAGAGTTTATTTAGAAGGCAGGTTCAGGTGCAACGAGGACTCACTGTTAATCATTTGGTTTGTTCTGAAAAAAGTGTGTAAAGGACCACCCTATGTTACTGGGTTTGGGAGAGTCTTCATCATCTTTTGGGGGAAGCAGGAACTGTCGGGAATTAACGGAGCATGGGCTCCCAAAAGATGCATTTTCATTGTTGCTTTCAACTGATCCAGGAGAGTCTGGAGTATCCATGTTCCAGGCATTTGTGTTTGCTTGAGGTCTGTAACCTGCAGTTTTATCCAGTTCCTCCTCTGCAGGTGAGCGACTCTCTATTTTCAGAGCGCTGATAGGCAGCTGCATTTGTGGCTTATAGCCTGCTGTAGTCACTATGTCTGCTTCTGGCTCCTCCTCTGGTTTAATTTGAGGCTGATACATTGACTGGATGTCAATGTAAACCACCTGAGATGACCCCACAGGTTCATCCATAGGGGGATTTGAGATCTCCTCTTCAATGATAGGGGGGCAGTAGGACACAACGACGTGGTTCTCTGTTTCGGAGTCAGAGCCATCTTCAGGCACAGTGGTGTCTGCTGCTGGGGACATCATCTCTGTGTCCTCAATCTTGGGAGCTGCAGATCGTGTTTCCACCACTTCAACACTATTGGGGGTGCATGGGTTCATTTCCAGTGTTTTAAGTGTCTTATTCCCCTGAGGCAAAAAACAAAAAGAGAAGGGGGAGAGACTAAGCCAAAAGACTTGGAAATCCTGAAAGAAACAACTTGTCCAAATTAAACCAGTGGCTTGTGGCTTGCATTCATCCCACTGCCATTAGTGCAATGTAAAGAAACAGCGGTTTAGTTCTTATTTTCTGGCTGATCACATATTCCTGTTACCGTTAAAAGTATTTCAGCCAACTTAAAGAGACTCCAAATCTTGCAGTAAGTGAGAACTCTTTCACCAAATTTTAACTTTGTATAATGCCTTCCAGAAGGTTGCTTAAAATGTTCCAGCTACTCTGTCTACCAGGAGTTTAACGATATAGCACGTACAGTTCTCCACATTTTCTACTTCTCCTAACACTATGACAAAGACAGGTACATTACTCCCACATTGTTTCCATGAAGTGACACTTCTCGTTATTGTGGGAGGAGAGAAATGCAGCCGTTCCTTCCTAGTTCAAACACTCCAAGTAGCTACATTAACAACAAAGAAAGGTGTAGAGAGCACCTGACAAAAGTTACTCAGTAGCTTGTCCTATTCCTTCCTGCCACAGAATGTTTTCTACAAGCAGAGCAGAAGACTCGAAGTTTAAAAAAGAATTCTTTGCTTGCAATACGGTTCAGTAGTTTAAAACAGTAGATTTAAAATGAGGGTTACCTCACAGATGTTCTTCTGAAACTGCAGTGCCTTACTGTTCTCAGGATTGGGGATCTCCGGATAAAATGTTTCTTTAATCCTTTAAAGAGGAAAGAACAAACTTTTTAAAGTTACTAAGCCCTGAAACAGATTGCGAATACACAGAAAGAATCAAGACGTTTTCCTTTAATTCAGAATACTGAAGACATCTGGCACAAAGATTTAGTGTGTTACACTTTCACTGGAAATGGAAAAAACAGCAAACTTTTTTTTTTTTTT
>VXBJ01005979.1:141014-159744 GCA_013400055.1 Nycticryphes semicollaris
AAAAAAAGCCAGAATAGCACTTGTTTCCTACCAGAACCCCAAGAGTCTCAAAATATTGATTTTCCTAAGGTTAGTAAACACAATGATACATACATCCTACAAACAAGACAGTTCCATCCATCTCATCTTCGGACAGTCTGCACACTACATTTGTTCCACTGGTATCTGAAGCACTGGCATTTAGCACTCTGATTGCACTGCTCCGACTGCTCAGACGTATCAGTGGGTATACTTTTGACCCGTAACTCATCCGTTCTATCTGCTGTCCTTCTTCGTGGACACAACAAAATGTCACATCTGAGCCTACTGCCACCACAGTGTCCTGAGGAAACACTCCACTCCCATTGGGCTCGGTATCTTTTCCTAGCAGAGAAGGGAGAATAGAAAACAAAACAAACAAAAAAACCTCACATGAACAATTTTCTATAAACATAGTGCTGATCAGCTAAAATGGCGATTAGCAGCACTTTAATGCATACAAATCAATGTTTACTATATTTCATTAACTAATGATTGCATTATTTCTCTCATTAAAACACTCCCAAAAAGCAGCAGCCCTTCACTGCCTAATGCAGTGATTTTGGCTTACTTTTCATAAAACAATCAAAGTCCACTTGGTGGCAAGAGAATAAACATACCAGGGACCTCTTTTACTGGACTCCAGTCACTCCAATCCTTGGGGCCAACAAACTGTGTTACATTAATGTAACAGCGAATCTTCACATAATGCGATGTACACTCCAAAGGCATATCTGATGTCCAGTTCCAAGAAAGAATCATGTCTTCATGAGTCATTTTTGAATAGTAAGTTACCTACAAAGTTTTTCCCCAAAAAAATAATAACCAAGAGAGAGTTTATGAACACCTGTTAGCATCAAGAGAACAGCAAAGCATCAAGAGAACAAGCATCAAGAGAACAGCAAACAAGAGAACAGCAAATTAAGTGAACAAGCATCAAGAGAACAGCAAAGTAAGTGAAGGAAAATACAAAATCCTGACAGATGGTTGGAGTGTCCCACCTAACCCTCAGTTGTGTTGTGAATTTACTTGGACAAAAGCCTAAGATGCTAAACAGCCCACCAGCCAGGTAGACTGTCAGCCACAAATACCAGAGGGCAGATATTTGAAAGAGAGCAGGAAGCTTGCCAAGTATTTCAAAGGTATCTATTGCATCCCGGTATCCTGGGCCTCTCCCAGGCAGGGAAATGTTCCAACTTCTCCAAAAGGAAACCCTTTGAATATCAGTCCCAAGCTGCATGGTCTGTCTTTTCTCCATTCCTAAAAATTACACAGCTGAACTATAAATTGACCTGGAATAACTGCAGTTGAGGGTAAAAAAAAAAAAAAAAAGCAAACGGAACATTCAAAGACCACCAAGACTTGAGGCTCTGTTGGAGAAATAAACCAAAGATAATGGTGTAAAATATCTGCCAAAATCATACACAAGTTCTAACAAAACCTGTAAAAGATTAAAAATAAAACAAAGCTGTGACTGTGGATATGTACTGACCGTATAGTAGCCACTGTCCTCCTAACTTTGAAACTTAACATGAAGTTACCCACCAGAAGCATGACTACACTTAGGATCTGTAAAGATAAAGATCTACAACCTTTATTTGTCTCAGCTTTCTTCAAGTGACCTCCCAGAATATTACCAAGGACAAAAACTGGATATATATTTTTCATTAAGGAAGTGAAAGACTTACTTGTGTGACTTTTTCCACTGCTTCTTTACGGAGTATCTGAATTTGCCAAAAGGCATCCAGTCCATATGGGAAGGCTGATCCATTATCACTCCACTTCAGATTTAATGTGGAAGTTGAAAAGTCAGGCGTTAAACTAAGAATGCGTGGAGTGACAGGAACAAACGCTTGAAAA
This sequence comes from Nycticryphes semicollaris, assembly GCA_013400055.1. Taxonomy (NCBI): domain Eukaryota; kingdom Metazoa; phylum Chordata; class Aves; order Charadriiformes; family Rostratulidae; genus Nycticryphes; species Nycticryphes semicollaris. The sequence goes on from VXBJ01005979.1 coordinate 142,893, forward strand.
AGAGAGATGGGAGAAAGCCATATTAAAGCCATTAGGCAGCAACATCAGCCCTACAGGTGTTTAACAGCCACACGCCTGTGCTCCCAACTGGCTAGTAGCCATACAAACATGTATGTTGTATACCTCTGCAATTAGAAGAAGATGGGCCCTGTCATTACTTGACCATGAAAGTTCCCAGGAAAGCACAGGTGCTGATGAATCACCAGGTAGCATTTTATCCTAACATCTCAACATGTAGATGTGTGAGTAACTGATCATGAATATGACTCTTCATAATGCTTACTAAGGAAGACTTCGTATCTTTCACAACCTTCATCAATGCCACAGAGATAAAGGAAACATGGCAACAGCCTTTGAAGTGTACATGAGAACACATCTAGGGAGGCTGATAGAAAATCCCCCAAAAGAAGATGTCAGTTTTGGAGACCAGCAGGGATGAGAAGACTTGCAACAAAAGCGAAGGTAGGGACAGAAGAGAACATAAGCACAGAGTGGAAGAAGCTCACGTGAGGCTCTGAAGAAGATCATGGGGAATGTGATGTTAAGCTACAAGAAATATTAAAGGTACGACATGGTGATGGAGGACAAGGAAATTAAACAGAAGCATCTCTTCTTTGAATGGGCGGTGGTGAAGCAAGAGGCTAAGAAGCAAGCAAGGGTTATGGCAGTTCAGGCATTAAGGCAGTTCCTCGGGCCTGGTGCAGGACGAATCGTGTTTTTAAAATGTGTGATTTATCCAACTTTGGTCCTGCCCAAGGCTCTAAGAACCTGCAAAGTGTTCAGCACCGTCAACACACTGCCTGGGATAACCTGTGATGAAACTGAGAGACCCATCCTGCCTGGAGTCAGAAAGACGCTGGAGAACCCAGTGTGTTGCCCACATATTTTTGAGTTGTGTTTTGTTAAAGTTCTCGAGTGAGAGAGGCTTGAGAAACTGAGCTGAAGAGAAAATTGAGCCAAGGAGAAGAAGCACTACCAACCTCAGATCTTGATTACACTAGAGTAATAAACAGGCAAACCAAAAACCAAAGATTAATTTATAAGCATGTGTAGTAGACGGTGTCAATGCTACCTTTGGCTTACAACTTCCACTTAATTAATGTATGACTCCAATATGATGCAGCCTACTTACCAAGCATAAATGTATTTGCTCAGTTTCATACATATTCGAACAGAATGGGTAAATTAGGTATTTATTAAGAAAATACAATCCTGTCAGGAGTGACAGGTGATGTAACTACCCTTCAAATGTTCTGAAACTGCAGGAACAAGCTACTTAATTCTGTAGTGCTGGGAGAACAGACACTAGGAAATGTATTCTCCCTTTCCCAAGTCAAGTCTGAGCGCAGCTCCTTCAGTATGTAGATTAGAAACTAGTTTTCAACTCCTTCCTAATTAGCAATTAGGAAAAAAAAAAAAGGGGGGGGCTGAAATATGATTAGGGGGATGTAACTCTGTTGTACTTCATTTTTCTCCTCACGTTCTGCCCTTGATTTCTCTGCTATGATGTATCACTTTTCTTTTCCCTAAAGAGAAAATAACCTATTATGTTTGGTACATCCATACGGATTCAGCACATCAACCTTTTACATACAGAAACATTGCCAAAGAAAACTGCAAGCATATAAACTTCCAGACCATTGTTAATTGTAGTATAAAGGTCTTATGTATTCACATAAAACCTGATACTTACAGATGCCTGTATTGTGAATTTCAAATTGTTTGGTAGCAAGAGCAGTTCCAGAAAAGCTGTTTGTGGTTATTGTCACCGTGGTGGAGCTCTCTGGGACTGGAATCTCGACCCTTTTCTCCTTAGTTTTAAAACACACTGGAGGGAGAAGGTCACTGAAAAGACAAGAATAAGAAGGTATTTCAGGAAGCTAAGGCACATTAAGTCCTATCCCTAGGACACTAATAAGGCACAAAGTCTTTGTAATATAACAGAGAGGTCTGTATCAAGTCTGTGAAGGAATCAGACTTGCATGGACTTTGATTCGTACCAGATTAACAGGCATTCCCTGTGTGCCAGTTGTATAATGGAGCTACATAGTTGTTAAGAGAACACCTCAAAGCGAAAACCCGACTTTTTCACAAAGACACATTTCTGAAACCTACAGTCACCATGAATCAGTATTTCAAAATAAGCAAAATACAAACTTCCCAAACCCAACAGTACCTCCCTCTCCCTTTACGTTTCCTGATTCCTCCTGCCTCTCCCATTTCTTCTCAAAGTGATGGCATAGGGGTACAAAAAGCAGGTTCACCCTCTGTGTCCCCATCGCAGAACAAATGTTTTAGCTCCCTTCTGCTGCTCAGCTTGTAAGGAAAGAGCAGAGAGCAGAGGAGAGAACTGCTAAAATCCCGGATGGAAATACAGTTTGTGCATAACGTTTGTGCAGTGCTCAGCACAACATGATCTGGCCTTTGTCTAGAGGTCACAGATACATACAGGAAACAATAATGGATGGGTCAAGTCCCTTTGCTCACTATCATGGACATGCAACTAGAAAGGCAAAAAGTTTGGAAAAATCCAGACCCTCCTCTGGGGGGAATAACGGGAGGAAGGAAAGCAAAGAGAACAATGCCAGACTTCCTGCTGAGGGACTGTTACTCACTCATGAACTGGAACAGAACCCTGGAGCTCCCATTGGCTGGAGTCACGAGCTCGGGTTGAACTTTCAAGATTCATACTAGACCCTGGGCTAGTGAAGGCCAGCTGAGACTTGAGTGCTCTGTACTGAGATATTACTAGAGGATGTTTGGGCAACTGAAAAACAAAATCTCCTTCCCTCAGGGAGGCTTATACTAAACTCAGCCATCAGCCTCTCTGCTTTGGGGGGGCCCAAAGCCTGCTCTGCTTTGCTAAGGAGAAACAGCAGCAGCTACATGGCTGTTCTTCTTTAGAGCGCAGTACCTCATGAACTCTGCACTCCTGAACTCTGGCTGCAATGTCATGTATATGTGGGTTTTTGTATAGAAATGATAGCTGAAAGTGCGGGAGGAATAACTACCCGCAGAAAACCAAACATGTAGGTGGAAGAAGTGCAGCCAAGCCAAGCCCTGGGACCCCAAGGACAAGTCTGGGCTGCCTGCAGAATTTACAGGAAAAATATCTGGATTGGGGGCAGGATCAAGATGCAAAAAGGATTTGAACTCATCCCTAGCACATGATAAGTATTTGGCAGACCCACAGCATGGGGAATTGCACATGTAGTTCTCATTAGTGCAAAACACACTGAAGATTTAAGTTTTTTAATGTTTCTCAAAAATTCAACTTGCATTCACCTTAGAAAAGCTATTGTAATTGTGGTATAATTTTTACATTTCCTTTAATACAATGCTCTCCAGACAGTTTAAAATTTATAAAAGTTATAAGACAGGCACCAAGAGATTTTTCATGTTTTTCCACATGTAAATCTCAACACTTATGTCATATATTCTACCGCTTTGGCCCATAACATCGGGATTCACTTCTTCCAACTATCATTTCCTTTTGGATTGAACGCGGTATGAAGATGTCCCTCATGAAAACTCTGAGCAAGGGCTAGGCAGACACACAGAGAAGTCTGAGTAAACGAGAGCATCTTCCAGTCCTTTGAAGAGAGTAAGAGGAAGATTTTGGCTGGAGAATTGTTAGCGTGAAACATGACATTGCCAGAAACCCGGCCATTGCCTGAGTTAACTATGCTTGAAGGGAGCACCACCCAAAGAAAACTGATGGGGAGATGCTGGGAAACAACAGCATCACAAATTCCATGAGCAGTGACTGAGGGATAAGTATACTTTCATCAAAATTTGGTAGTCTTCAGCCAGGTATACGGGGGACTTACTTGGTAGTGTAGCAAAAGTCACTATGTCCATGTCTTCTTCTAGAAGAGACATCCCAAGTACAGGCCATTTTACGTAAATTGTGCGTTACACATTTCAAATTCTGGGGGTGCCCCAGAGAACCTGAAATCACATAAGAAGTACAGTCACAAGCTGCTAGTTAAAAATGATCAACTCTAAAATGACTGCTATTTTTCACATCTATAGCCTTTCTTGTTACATTCTTATTGCATGCCTGTCTGGCCAGTATTTTAAAACTGTTGAATGATTTGTGTGCCTGATTACAGACAGCCACAGACTGCCAGATTTCTATAAGTACCTAAAATCTGGGTTTATACTTGTATGCAATGATACAGGCAGCTGTTTCTATCTACAATAACCATTGCCAGCGTAGTCTAATAAGCAGGCTTTGGGCCAATGGCAAAACCGCAAGCTTTGATGACAAACTTAATGAGTTTTTTGCTCTCCTCCGTTGTCCCACATGGAGGGCAATTAATGACAGGAGGGTAATTAATGATAATGTGGGAAATTGTCGCAGACAGCCAACATATACACAATGAAGGTCTCTATGTGGACATTTAAACCAATTGGGTAAGTAGAATATCATAATTGCATTATGGAGAATTTAACACCCAATTTTGCACTGGTTTACAGGATGTCACTGGTTGCTGCAAAGCAGAAACCTGGCCTGGTAGTACCTGCATCCCTAGGATGGTGTAGGACCACAGAGGTGATGATTTTTGAATATGTATGTTGTAGGAAGGCGGCGTAATTAAATGGTGTCAGCATAGAAGCTACAAAGAAAATGTAATTAGTGAATTACATTGCAATAAACTCACCTATCTCTTGGCTATGTATTAAGCTTCTTAAACATAAAATAGCTAGTGCTAAAAGGCAACGGAGGCTTGAAATCTTCCACATTCTTCCAATGTTTGTTTTCAGAGCAGCAGCTTCAAGCAGAACATCATCTTCCAACAAGATGGTCAGTTCTAAAATTTAAAACCAAAACCAAAAACATAAAAACAAACAAACAAAAAAAGCTGGTATTCCAGAAATACCACCTTTTGTTCTATCTATTTTTCTTCTTCAGTGCTGCTCGCAGCAGTAACAACTCCTTACTCTTTGTTGTGTGGCAAGCAAACCTTTTTACTCTCCTAAATTCTCCTCGATGCATACATTTTCAGCAAGGCCTTTCACATACAACCTCAAGAATCACAGACATGTAAAATCCAACTGTCCACAGGCCTCTTTCAGGACTACCTAAGGCCAGAACAGAATAGACATGCCAGAGTACTCCCCTAGATTCAATTTAGATGAAACGCCACATTCACAAAGGGTCTTGTATACCATGAATGGATACATCCCCTGCTTTGCATATGAGTTTATGGGGACAGGAGAACCCCTCTGTATTCCTCTCCTCTCTGCTCCCTTTTCATATTGCTGCTATTCATAGCTGTGGCGTGCCCAAGACACTGCAGAATCAGATCTGATCACACAGGATCGCTGGTTCAATCCCATGGTAATAATATTAGGAAGAAAAAAAGGAAAAAAAACCCGAGACATTTCTCTACCAAAAGATACTTGTTGCTGTAAATACTGACCTTAAGGTAAAGAGTATCCAGAATATTATGTTTATTGTATTCTTTGAAGATTAATGGGCTGCATGTTTTCCAAAGAACAGTTCGACTGTTCAGCAGGATCTGGGGAACCCATTCAGTTCCACCCACACATCAGCCAGCATCAGTTTTTGTTCTCAGAAAGAAAACTGCAGGAAAGCTTATCCTAAACCTCACCCGCTCCCCAATGCATCATTTCCCTACCACCTGAAAGCTCTGAAGACTTCAGCACCCTCACACAGACCATAACTCCCAGGCAGCAAGGGGTCTTCTCTCACTGACCAGCAGCAGGGGCTGGGACATTTTCACATAAGAAAACAGCTGATCCAGCCTTTCCTACAGAGCAGTTTTCTAAAACTCATATTTTGTCCAGGCTACTCCTTTTAAAAGTCTCAAGTGGAAAGGCTCCTGACTTTGTATTAGAAATCTCTTCCAAATCTAGATGTACATAATTGTCAGAATGACAGATTTTGCCTAACAGTCTCTGTAATTTTAAAAGAAACCTCTCTTCACTGAAGTCCTTTGCGCCACCACCAGCATGCCCCTTCACCTCCGCAATACAACTGTCTATTTCTTATTACCATCTTTTAAAAAGAATTCACCCTCAGGGGACAGCTGTGAATACCTGAAATCTCTTCTGTCCCTCACCAATCTGCAATGTGTGAGGAGAAATGTATCAGCATTATGTCAAATACAGCTGTTCACTAGAGGCCACTTCTCTTCTTTCTCTTGGTCTACAATAACCAGACTGAGGGAAAAGCTCAGGCAACACAAGAAGCCGAGGGATATGCTATGGTAAAGGTTAGCATTACATCTAGAGGGAAGAAACACCCTTAAGACTTAACAATTTACTTTCACCATGTTCTCAAGCAATCTGAAGGTCTTGCTAACAACGCACTAATTTAAGCTATACTACCCCTAAACACATTCTTCTTTTTATGTATTTCTAAACTGTAATATCCATAACATGCAACTTGTTAAAGGCCAAATCAAGATTGAAGTTCGACAAATCCATGTTCAGGTAAAGATTAATCAAGAACTCATCAGCACATGAAATGCAATAATCTACATGCTGGGAGTCTCCCACTGAATTTTGGTGTCTCTCAGGGTCTTCATATCACAGTTCTCCATGTTACTAATGAAAATATGGGATCTTACCTCCAGGTTTAAACTTTGCTCACAAACCTCTCACTTCATCAAAACGTGAAGGCTACCGAGACAGGCCTGGGAGTTACATGAATTTCTATTTGTGATGTACATGAAAATTACAGCTGTTTGTTTGTGAGTATTTCATCAAATGCCACTTCTAGTTTGCAGAAAAGCTCAAAAATCAAGATGTCAAGTTTTACATCAAAATGAGTTGACAGTCCCCTATCAGCTAGTGGAAGTCAAGGAAAAATTAAATAATGAAAACAAAAGGGAAAGCACTGATGCAGCTTGAAGTAGAGTGTTCTGGTTTCAGCTGGGACAGAGTTAATTTTCTTCCTAGTAGCTGGTATAGTGCTGTGTTTTGCATTTAGGATGAGAATAACGTTGATCACACGCTGAGCACCACTTACACTAACTCAAGACTCCAGCTTCTCGTACTGACCATCCAGCAAGTGGTCTGGGGGTGCACGAGAAGCTGGGAGGGGACACAGCCTGGACAGCTGACCCCAACTGACCAAAGAGATATTCCATGCCATACGGCATCACGCTGAACGTCATGCTGAACAGTAATGCTGAACGGAGGGAAACTGGCTGGGGGTGGCAGTCACTGCTCAGGCACTAGCTGGGCACTGGTCAGCATGCGGTGAGCAGTTGCACTGTCCATCACTAGCTTTCTATGTTCTTTTGTCATTTTTATTATTTTCCCATCCTTTTCAGTCCCAGTAAACTGTCTTTACCTAAACCCACAAGTTCTACCTTTTTTCCCATTCTCTCCCCCATCCCACTGTGGAAGGGTGAGCAAACGGCTGTGTGGTTAGCTGCCTGGCAGGTTAAACCACAACAGAGAGCAAGCTGCATTGTGAAGTTAATTAAATCCCAAGCCTCTCACTTTCTAAAAACACTATCAGCACAGGATTATGCAAAACCTGTTTGGTCATGCCACGTTTATGAGGCAGATTCAGCAGCTACACCTATGTGCATGTGTGGTTTAAGAAAGTCTTGATTTTCAGCACGGTCTTTCAATACAGAGCTTGCTGAGCAGACCCTCTACTGCAGAAGTTTTAACAGTAACATCATAGTAGTGAATTACAAGAAATTTGAGTCATACCAAATTCTCCTAACTCAACCACAGTTTTAATTTCTGTTTCAGAGTCAGGCACCAAAGGGAACCTATGTACTTTCATGCAGAGCATGATGAGTGTCTTGTAAACCACAGTCTTTCGTAAGAATCATAGACTCTGTGGCTCTTGTCTGCTCATACACATTTTACAGCTTGCTGAAAAGCTGGCAATTCAAAGCCTCATGTCGGATAATTAAATGCCATTAGTCAGGAGAAAAAATCCCTGTTTATAGTCTTGTTTTAATTATAAAGTTACAAAATAACTGAAGTAATTTAAAAGTAGGAAGTTCACTTTCTTTGGATAAAAGCTGCTTTCCATCAGTTCAAGACTAATTCAAACAAGGCATGGAAGATTTTCCTTAGCCTGCAGAGATATGAAAGTCATGTTATCCGCTAGGCAGATGTACTTTGAAGATGGATAGGACAATGTAAGAGTCAGAGACATTTATTTAGGACAAGAGAGCTCAATGTTGTTAGAGGAAGGCAAAACCTTGACCAGGCTAGCTGGAGTGCACGAGAAGCAGTTGCTACTAAGGGTAAATATCTAAGGTGGTCAGCCCATTCTCTACACCAGAAAAGGCATCTGCAACAGAACTATTTTTAACAGACATCCATCTTAACAGATGACCATCAAGAATAGCACATCCCATAACAATCTCATTTCCTTGGGCAATCCGTTCGTGTCACTTCACTGGGACTGTCATTAGCACTCCTAGTGTGCTGCACAACTATCTCTTGCTCCATTTTAAGCACATTACTTTGTCCTATCTCCAGAAGACAAAGAACAGTTTATCCTCTGCCTTGCAGCAACCTCTAATATTGATGACTGATACGACGTCTCTACTAGCTCCTCCCTTTAAAAACTCCCATTTTTTTTTCACCATTTTCCAGTCTCAGTTTCCAGATTTTTGATCATTCCTGGAACAAATACTTCTCTGTAGACCAAATCTGCGGTATCCTCAGCTTTTAAATACTTCTTCCCTCTGAGGCGTAAGCATTCTCAAGCACAACAAAGGAACTTTATAAAGCAAACCTAGGCATAGTATGTGTTTACACAGCCCATGCCATATTTGCTTTTCTCTCAACATTCAGACCTTGTCAACTCCAGTGTGTGATCCAGCCCCGGATCCTACTGTATAAAGCTGCCACGTAGCTGTTTATCTACTACTTCAGACTCCAATCTCATCCTCGGCAGCCTGCAAACCTCCTGACTTAGCTTGAGTATATTTGCACAGCAAATTCATCTTAAAAGCCTTGCCTGGAAAGGCCTTTAATATAAAGAAAAGAAAAAATAAAGAAAAAGACTCCCATAATCCTACGCTAAGGAATAACATCATGTGTGTATGCAAAAAGTATTCACATGGAAATTAATGTCATATCAACAGCAGAGGTTCAGTATATAATTGCCTGTATTTAAAAGCAGTTGCTAAAACCAAGGTTCCACAATAACTGTTGGAAGCTACAGTACATGGTGATGTCTTGACTTTTGTTCAGGGCTTTATGGTGTGCAGGGCTTTAAGGTGTCCCCCTTGAGCCTGTGGTCAGAAAGATGTCATTTTAGATTGCTTTTTATGCAGATAAGCTAAGAAAGGGACAATTAGATTCTCAATCACTGAAGCCAATGGATGGTGGTCTTTACTTAAAACAGCTCAATATGAATGGTGGACTTTTAGATGATGTTTAACGATGTTTTGATGGATACAGCGCACCTACTGGCGATACGATACATAAGGGAGGAAAAGTACTCCAAGTGAATAATGTGCATCTGGGAAAATACGTATGGTCAACTGTTCTTCAGAACATGGTCAGCTGTAAAGAAGGTAAAGGTTCTGTGACAAGCTGAGAAACGAGGGCAGCACCAGCTCTTTGACGCTGACCTGCTAATACATTACCAGCCTCTTTAGACTTAACCTCTCAAAGGGAAAAACAGAAGATAACTGGTGTCTCTCCTACCATCTGTGTTTCAAATTATATATTTCTTGGTGAGTTCCACATATCTTCTTTAAAGCATAGCTGACCAAATTCTCTATTTCTTTAAAGGAAAAAAAAATAAAAATCTTCTTAGTCATTTGTAACAACTCAGCTCTCCAAGCACAGAATTTCTCCAAAGCTGTTTTCTACTTTTGAGTTTTATGGTCTCCGATTGTATTTAATTGTCAAGTACTTGGAAACCACTTTAAAAGCAAACAAACAAACAAAACAGATTAAAAAAATCAAAAAATCTTCCTGGTCTGCTTTCTGCTTGCTGTCTGATCTGCCAGTCATAAACCCCCAGATTTGGTTTTAAAAAAAAAGTAGATCTATGAATTGAGGATTGGTGGCCACCATTTTTTATGGCTATTTTTTGTGCTCCACAAGCAGATACCTAAAAAGAAATTGTTAAAAAGTCAGCCTATACAAAAGGTTTAGGGAAACTGTAAGTGCAGGTACTAGTTGAAACCCTGAAATCAGTGAAATGATTATATTTAACAGGTTTAAACATAATAGAAAAAATCTGTTTGTCAATAAATTTTCTCAAGTTACAATTTATTTGTTTTTTCTCTACAGTTAAAAGTATAATCATAATGATTTACCCCCAGATGGAACATTAAAAGCTCTCAAGAAAAAAATTAATATAGCATACCACCAGAAAATTGTAAAGACTGATGGTAGGCTGCATTTTTGGCAATATTGAACAGCCATCATCCCAAATACAGCTAGGAAGAAATGCAAGTGCTCAGTAAGTGCCTAGTTCAGAACCTCATTGTTAGAAGAAAAAATATGCTGTTTAGCAGGTGGAGAACACTCATTTTACTTGACTCTGTCCAAATATACTAATTTAACATTCAAAGTGAAAGAAAACACGCCTATATCCAGATAAAAATGCATATATCAAATTACACATCCTCCTATTGCCAACAGAAAGCTTCCAAAAAAATTCCCCTATCTGGAAGACACCATGCCAGAACTACACATTTCTGGGAAAACAAGCAAATTGCCAATACAGCTGACAGTAAAGACAATGAACGCAGAAACAGGAGATGAACTGATTTTCTTTAGAACAGCGTTGCTGATCCCACAGCCTTCGATGTTTGAATTTAAAGCTAGCTGAGTAATAAAAAAAAAATGCAAGTAGAATTAATAAGATTTATTTGAGGGGATTTGGCTGGTTTTCACTAGAGTGCATTCTTCCACCTCCTTAAAAAAATTCCCAAAGTTGAGGCAAAAATCTCTCTTTAGTAATCTAAATGCAGGCTTTCCCTCTCTGTTTTATAACATGGCAGCATTCCACGTTATAAAAGATTTGCAGGACATGAATCACTAAAACTCATTTATAAATGAAAGCTGAGTCCCATTTGGGAATCTGGCTTTCCCCAGTTCTGAGGAATTAATTTAAGAATCTGCTATTTCTCTTTCCGAAAGCTGATAAAATAATTCAAGTTGCCTATCTGCACCAAATGCACTCTCCTAATCTGCAGCAGCGGAAAAGGAAACAAAGACAGAATGTTAAGATATTATACAGTAAATGTCCAGGAGTGCACAAGGGCCAAATTTTCAGTCCTTTGAGACAAACTTTGTTTTGCTGTCTTTTTTTCCTGTCAAGCACGAGAAGAAAAATCCCCTCTTCACTGCTTCCTCTAGCTGCCAAACAGCAGCATCACTCCTGAGATGCTGGAAAGCCACCGCAGTTACCTTGCAGCCACCCCAACCTGCTTCTGCTTTGCCAGGTGCAGTGAGGTGTCAGGACGCAACACACAAGCTCAACACAAGGACTGACGCTTTCACAAACTCATTTTCAAAGATCCTGGTCACGAGCACCACCTACGAAGGCAAGCATTTTGGCTAGAAGCATTACCAACAAAAGTAAAGGCACACCTCAGCTGGAGTAAGTAAGTATTTCACCTGGTTCAGAGTCTAAGGCCAACACGCAGCTGTACCTGCATTCCAGTATTTCTAGTTCTTCATTTCTTCCAATCCCAGGACTGTTAAACACTATGGAAATACAAATAATCAAGCTGCAGACTGGGAGTGCTGGTGGATACTCCCAGGTGGTGACTAGCATGAGGAGCACCCTCACTTGGCAAGAAGACGAGAGAAAACTCTTCGCATGGGATTTCCTGCCTTGGGGAAGATGACGCATGAAGACTATGCACAGGACAGGCATCAGAAAGGTTTGAAGTAATTTGCTTCAGATACCCGTGAACGAGCACCACAATTCAAGGGCAATTCTATGGCACCATGGGACAGTACAACACATATGCAGAAACCAAGACCCTTAGAACTTGCCTTTAGAAAGAAAGACAAACATACAGAAGCAGCAGACGTCAAATAGTTTAATCACAGCAATGGACATGATCTTGAGAAGGATTTGGATAACACAATGGAAGAATCCTTCAGGTTACTCATGTCAACAAAAAAACCTCCACCAAACAAGAACAAGCCAGGTGGCTTATAGAGAGGATTGGGAAGAACATCCCTGCTGGGACAGCTGCGCTGGAGAAAAAAAGCAGCGCAGTGATCATGAAGAGTCAGAGCAGTCAGGTAGACCAATGGACTGAAAGGCCAGAACAAAGCAAAGAGACACTATAGAAGTCGAGGATTTATTTTACTACAATTAAACCTGAACATACTAGATGACTTTTTTTTGGTTTTGCAAGCTAAATATACATTTTGCACACTTTGCCTTTTGTTATCACTGAAATTATGCCTGCTTTCAACTAAACCATGTGCTAATTTGGAAACTCTTAGTCCTACTGGAGTCATTTGCCACACATTGCCCAGCACACACCATGCATGATTCCCAAGCCAGACATTGCAGTTGATGTTCCTAGTGTGAGATTTTCAGAAGAATAAAAACATTTCAAAAGAAAATCGTGTGTCTAACTCCTCAATTTGGCGGTCCTTGCCCATATCAGTTAGCCACCAAGCCCGTGGTTAAATACAAGCACATCCCTCACTATTAGGAACATAATACTGCTTTCCAGATGGTAAAAACAGAAAACAAACTCTTCTGAGAAACACAGCGAATCCTAATACTACCAAAAATAGACTAAATACATTTTATCTAGATATCTAGAAGCCTGTTCATGATTTATTGTTGTTACATATTAGGCTAATGTTATTATAGATACACCCTAACCCATATCAGACATCAGAGAAGGCACGCTAGAGAGGCCTGGATTACAGTCCAGTAAAGGTTGACTTCACTCTGCAGCTATTTCCTCAGTAGGGTCTCTCCATCCAGCTGCAGTTTCATCAAGCTTGTAAGGACATAGTACACTGAGACCTCACCTCCGTGTTCCGAGTGAAGTGAACCTGGGCAGCTTGTTCAAAGGTTATTGCAGGGCTAAGAGGACAGACAAAGCATTATCAGATAAGCCTCACTTCCTTAGGAAGTTAGCTCAAATTAACAAGCACAGATTCTTCTCCCATAGAGGTGCAGATGGAAAACACCTAATCATCTGAACAAAGACCAAAGCAAAGGGGTGAAGGTTAAGGGACACTACTGGCCCCACAAGAGAAATTTTGATCTTCTAGGCTATTGTGCTCTGCAGGAGAAGGAAACACCTCCGAGAGTCATTTACACACTTTTATTTTAACCCATTCAAAAATTTTCTTGATGCTTACTACAACTGGAAAATTAATTTGACAGTAAGGTGAAGGACTCAACTTAGGCATTCGGGTAAACCTGATCCAGCTACACACATTTCCTGATATGCTTGAATCTGGTGACCTCATGGTTGACACACTTCCTTGAATTCTTGTGCTTTGCAACGCAGCATGGAACAAGCACACCGAGCAGAGGCACACAAGTCAGATTATTTTGCATTAACAAACCCCACTTCTTATCATGAATGCTATTGGCTACCCACTACCCCGTTTCAATACCTAATACAGCTACAAAGCACAGAAACAAAAATACCCACACGTTTTGCAGTGCATAAACCTTGAATCAAATGCAAATACAGAGAGAAGTATTCTTACTGGAGTATTCTCCAGTGCTTGCTGCATTTTTGCTAATACAGAACACAACCCAAATATTCCAAAGCACGTTTTATTTTTTGGGGGCACTGTCAAGTCTCTGTGTAGTTCCCAAGACAGCACATCTGCAGAGGAAAATGTCATTTCCCCACGCTGTCAATTGTGCTTTACTCAACGTAAGGTTGAAGGGACAGACTATATCACGTAGATTTTACCAAGAGGGCTGCAGAAAAAAATTGCTGTTCCTCGGAAGAGCCATGTTATGTACATAATTCTGTCCCTGCTGGTTCTCTTGAGCTCGTATGTCCTTATGAACTAATAAACATTAAAGAAGTTGATCTTATTAATGAAAGAGTTTATTTTCCTTAATCTGGCAATGTCCAAAAACTTATTTTGAACTATATGACCTTTAATCTTCTTTCCATCACAGGAAAAGCCTATTTAGTTTTATAAGAGAACACTGATAATTACTGAAGCAATTCCAAGTGTGTTTTTTTTAAACCGGCAATGACCTGAAGGTTGGAATCCTTCATTGTTTACAATGAAACCCATGGCATTCGAATTATTTTTAAGGTACAATGAACTGAATCCAAAGAAAGTCTGTCTTGATGTGTACAAACAGCATATAAATAGATCAAACATTGAAATACGACTTTCACATTAAATAATATATTGAGAATAGCGAGCAACAATTATGCAATATCCTTTTAGACTGAATGTAAGGAATGAGTCACTTACGAGAAATAAATTGATTTTTTAGTAATCAACGGAATGGGCAATTCCTGAAACTACAGATCTATATTTTCTGATAAATTCCCATTGTATTAATCTTTCTTGAGACATTAATAGCTCTCATGCAGTGCTGTATTTCCACTCTTAGCAAGTACCAGACATATTACATGACCACACACTGCAGCATGCTATCATGTGTAGGCTACCTTTCCACTGGGGTGAGCAAATCCTTTCTTCTCTGCTCCATTCCCAAGTGGGCACTCAAGTGCTGTCATTCCCCTTCCAATGTTTCCAAAGAAGGAAGGTCTACAATATAGCATGACATTATCAGAACAAGACTGTCAATATGCATAATTGCATAGCAGTTGGCATTTATTTCCACAGTGTTTTAGTTGTACCTTATTCCCCTCCAGCTTTTCATTTATGTATATACATACATATCCTCCTTTTCAGACTGCAAAGTATAAGAACCTAAATACTCAGAAATACAAATATTGCCTTCTACAGTTGATAAGCAGGGCTGATCTCTTTCCTAATTCACTTTCACAGACACAAGAGAGACCACTGCCAGGATATAAAGAGTAAATATTAACTCTTGCACTGTGCCTGCGTGTATCCGGACACAGCTACTGGAAACAGGACTTACTCTCTCCCACACACATGCCTGCTCATGGTACCAGTACCCTCTCATTCTCTTCCTCTTCACAGCCTTCAGGGACCCAAAAGACAAGCAGGCACACCTAATCCAACTGTATGAAGCTAATACTACTCTTTGTCTGCTCTGCTCCTCTCACAGAGTTCTCCAGGGACTTGGAGTCCACTTGTGGATCAGTTCTCATAGCAGCACTGCTGGCAAAACACTGCCTCAATGTAAACTGATTAATTCATCCTTTCTACCCCTCTAATAGACTTTGACGCCTCCATAATACAGCCTCAGCTCAGTTTTAGTGTATTTCTCCATGTTACCCCCCCAGCTATACAAACATTCAGCACTTCCCTAACTGTATTGCCCTAACAGAAATAAATCACTTACGGCAATGCCAAAGGCCCAAGATACAATTTTTTTACAGTTAAGTGAACACCTAGTTTTCCATTTCAAATAAATTAGGCTGACTATTCAGCTTACGTAGAACATTCTTTTAAAACAAAACATACAAAAAAGTCCAATTTTTGTTTTCAATTTCTGCTAAATTACTTCATCTCTCATTCAAACATAGACTGAGATCTCTCAGTCCAAAACACTGAAAAAGATACTACAAAATTCCCAAGTTTATCCAGAATACTCCAAATGAGGAGTTTAAATCTTGTCTCGTGGTTGGATTTATTTGTCTTAGAAACCTTCTTGATTTTATTTGATGTACATAAACTAGCAGCTCTTCAGCTGTTTCATAGAGGGTCTCCAAATGGAAAACACTGCTATAAAGTACTTTGCAGAGGGATTAAACACTTGATCAAACTGCAGCGTTAAAATAATGCTCAGCAAAAGGAATCAAGCAATGAAGAGCTGAACACTTCAAAATAATAAGCTAGGTAGCTAGGACCCGTATGTATCATTTTTATTGCTGTACAATAAAGCAATGCTTTTCTATCTTTCCTTTGAGAACTTAGCAAAAGCAGTGAATCGAGTATATAACCCACCAGCAAGCGCTGAGACAGCAGTGTCTGTAAGGCTAATGATGCTGCACCTCATTTAAAACTGAAAGCAGCTCATAGGAAACTGAGACTGCTAGTAACAAGGTAGAGTCTGTTCCACAAGTCTCTCCTGACCTGATTCCCACTTACACTAAGCAGACCAAGCAGAAATTTTCAAAGCCATAACTGCACTTCGTTTCACATCCTCACATCATTTTCACATGACTATCACTACATCATCTGAGACTTGCAGCTGCCACTTCTCCATCAATCCTCTCTTAAAAGCAAGATTCTTCTCCCAAAGATACCCCCTGGGGTTTTTTTTGTCTCCTCAAGGGTGACTATAAAAAAGTGCTGTAGAGAGTGAAGAATAACCTTGGATTTTACACACACAAGTCATTCCAACTTTGCTATCTCTGTTTAACAGGACTCTTCCTTCCTGCTATTA
Organism: Nycticryphes semicollaris; assembly: GCA_013400055.1. NCBI lineage: Eukaryota > Metazoa > Chordata > Aves > Charadriiformes > Rostratulidae > Nycticryphes > Nycticryphes semicollaris. Next base: position 159,379 of record VXBJ01005979.1, read on the forward strand.
TTAGTAAATCTCACGGTTTACTTCTCTCAGTATTGAGCTGGCAGATGATGTACAAAAGAAGAAGGATTTCTTACTTATTAGCTTCTGTCACCAATAAATCCTGTATACCTACACACTGGCATGGAAAAATCTCTTCCTGTGGAAGGCTGTTCATCACATTTTTCATGCATTGTTGCTGATATGTTTAACTTTTTTGTTTCGCGACTCAGCAATGAAGGAGCTATTGTTTCCAAAGTGCTGAGCAAGTCCAACTGTGGGAACGAGAGACGTGCGACAATTCTCAATGGCCTCTCTGGTGGCTGAGGTGCCCAGACAGCGGGAGGGGGGGAGTGTGTGTGGGGAGGTGTGTGGGTGGGTGGGTGTGTG
>VXBJ01005980.1:0-11512 GCA_013400055.1 Nycticryphes semicollaris
CCCAGAGCATTCTGTGATTTTTGACAACCCCTATTGTAGCATGAGGCAAATTCCAGCAGGGATTTTGTAGCTCTGTGGCATTTTGGGTTATTTTTCGTTGGGTTTTTTTTCCCCGTCTATCTCTTGTCTGGGTTGGTGGAAATTTCCTGCATCCAAACCTCTTTTCACTTCCTTTCTTTTCTGGAGACGTTCAAACCCCGCCTGGACACGTTCCTTTGGGACCTGATCTGGCAAGGGGGGTTGGACTGGGGCATCTCCAGAGGTCCCTTCCAAGCCCACATCATTCTGGGCTTCTGTGTGGAGTATCTGGTGTGACTGCAGACGGTTCATGGTGTTCTGAGCTTCCCATCTAAGTCAAAAGCAGGGCTGGGAAGCAACAGAGCAGAACTATCCTCTTCTCTTGGCTCCTAGCGTGGGGACAGGCGTCCCACCTGCCAAATCCTCAGCCCAGCTCCCTGGAATTGCCTTTCTTGGAGTTCCTCCATCAAGGTCTAGATCCGTCCTGGCCTTGCTGTAACACGAGATGCTCTGGTGAGGTTGTCATGGCCGTGACGCACAGACTGACTCTCCCCACATACACACACACACACACACACACACCCTGACCCTGGTGAGGGTTTTAGAGTTGAATTTGTACTTGCACACTTAGATCTTGTAGCAACGAGGAGTGGATTCATTCCGAACCAGCTGCTCGCTGGTCACCTCAGCTTGCCTTCAGCGCGCTGCCTGACCTGCCTTCTCTCTCCTCAGTTAACTCTTGTTGGGGTAGGTCGTTGCTTGGGAAGTTTCAGGAACTGAAAACGTAACGGTTTACACACCTTTTTATACTATGGGCAAGTCCTTTCTCTTGAACTTGTAGGTTTTCCAAGAAGTACCTGTGTCTGGATGAGGAAGTGTCCTTGTAGGATATGACCCGTTATAGTGAAGAAGGGATTGCGACTATCGCTTACAACCGGTGTGTATATTTTCTTTTCGAATAACACCTTGACACACACACACTACAGCTCAGAGCTCCCTCTGAAATGCACCTCACCTTTTCTTCTTCCAATCCTCCTGCTGAGTCCAGCAGCGTGGTCGTTGCTCCGTCTGCTCTTCCAAGAGTCTCCAGAGAGGCTCGGTTTGAGCACGGCCTCTTTGGATCTTAGCTGGAAGTGGCTGGGTTGGAGTGTGAGGGAATGCTGTGGGTGTCCTGACCCATCCTAGGTCTGCTCCTCTTGGTGGAGAACACGGTAGGACAGCGCAGCTTCCTTCACCAAACCTTCTGAAGCTGGTGGAACATGTGAAAACCACAGAATCACAGAATGCTGTGGGGAATGGATTGGATCTCTGAAGATCACATAGTCCAACCCTCACACAGAGCAGGTCCCACAGGAACAGGTCCAGGAGGGTTGGGAATGTCTCCAGAGAAGGAGACTCCACCACCTCTCTGGGCAGCCTCTGCCAGGGCTCTGACACCCTCAAAGTTCCTCCTCAGGTTGAGATGAAACTTCTTATGGTCCAGTTTGTGCCCATTCCCTCTTGTCCTCTCACTGGGCACCACTGGAAAAAGCCTGGTCCCATCCTCTTGACACCCACCCTTGAAGTATTTCTAGGTGTTGATCAGATCCCACTCAGCCTTCTCTTCTCCAGACTCCAAAGACCCAAGTCCCTCAGCCTTTCCTCAGCAGAGAGATGTTCTAGTCTCCTCAGCATCTTCGTAGCTCTTTGCTGTCCCCTCTCCAACAGTCCCCTGTCCTTCTGAAACTGGGGAGCCCAGAACTGGACCCAGTCAGGTTAGGCTTTTTCCATCTCTCCGTGTAGCTGGATGAGACTTTAAATCTCCTCGGTGCCAAAAAACCTTTGCCCACCTGAGTGAACAATGGTGGCTTTTACACAGGCACGTCCCTGTGATGTCTCCTGCCCTTCAAACTCTTGCGTGGATCTTGTTGATGCTTCTCTGGTGGGGGTCCAGGGCAGAGATGGGGTCACCAGTAGATCATCCTGCGAGTGCCCCCCTGGAAACTCTGAACCACAGCGCAGCGCTGAGTGTACGGTGCTGGATCTGGTCCCTCTGGTGGTTTCTCGTCTTAAAACAGTGCCCCTGAGGAGGACTCTTTGTTTTTAACCACAGTTTTCTCTTTTTTTCTTTCTTCTTTACATCAGGATGTGTTTGGTGATGACTCTGAGGTATCCAAGGAATCTTCCGGTGTCAAGAAGCGGCGCATCCCGCGGTTCGAGGAGGTTGAGGATGAGCCTGAGGTCATCCCAGGCCCGCCCTCGGAGAGCCCTGGGATGCTCACCAAGCTACAGGTCAGTCTAATTAGGCTGTTAAACGAGCTCTGCCCCAGAACAGAGCTGCCCCCATCCGAGATCTTGAATCCCAACCTCATTTGGTGTTTAGTTCATGTTAATTTGTATCACAAGTTGCTTCATGGAGCTCACTGATTCTTCTGCGTTGGGCTAACGATGACGTGATCGGGGAAACGTTGATACAATTCTCTTCTTGCTTGCGTTTGGAGGTGTAAAAAGGGTGCTGAGGACCCTCTCATAGAAAGGGCAAGAGAAACTTAACTCTTCAATTTTCTTTCCGCAGATCAAACAGATGATGGAAGCAGCCACCCGGCAGATCGAAGAGCGGAAAAAGCAGCTGAGTTTCATCAGTCCCCCGACGCCACAGGTAAAAAGGGCAAACCCCACCGTCCCCCGTTGCAGGTCTGACTTGGGTGTGCTACCACAGGCACGTGACGAAGCTTCTTTCTCTCTCCGCAGCCAAAAATTTCTTCTTCATCCCAATCGGAACGTCTCCCCATCGGCAACACCATCCAGCCCTCCCAGGCGGCGACGTTCATGAACGATGCCATTGAGAAGGCCAGGAAAGCCGCGGAGCTGCAGGCCCGGATCCAGGCCCAACTGGCCTTGAAACCAGGCCTCATCGGCAACGCCAACATGGTGGGACTGGCCAACCTGCACGCCATGGGCATCGCGCCACCGTGAGTACCTGCCCTTGGGTGTAGGATCCTGGCAAACCTAATGCCACAATCATAGAATCGGTGATTTGGGGTTGGAAGAGACTTCTGGAGATCACCCAGTCCAAATCCCACCCACAGCAGGTCCCACAGCAACGTGTCCAGGCGAGGTTTGAATGTCTCCAGAGATGGAGACTCCACCACCTCTCTGGGCAGCCTCTGCCAGGGCTCTGACACCTTCACAGGGAAGAAGTTCCTCCTCATGGTTGAGTTGGAACTTCTGATGGTCCAGTTTGTGCCCGTTCCCTCTTGTCCTCTCACTGGGCACCACTGGAAATAGACTGGCCCCATCCTCCTGACACCCCCCTTGAAGGTGTTGATCAGATCCCCCCTCAGCCTTCTCTTCTCCAGACTAAGAAGCCCCAAGTCCCTCAGCCTTTCCTCAGCAGAGAGATGCTCCAGGCCTCTCAGCATCTTTGTAGCCCTCTGCTGTCCCCTCTCCAGCAATTTCTTGTCCTTCCTAAACTGGGGAGCCCAGAACTGGTCCCAGTGCTCTGGATGGAGCCTCCCCAGGGCAGAGCAGAGCAGAGGGGCAGGATGACCTCTCTCCACCTGCTGGTCACACTCTTCTTGATGCCCCTCCAAGATGCCATTGGCCTCACTTCCCCTGGATGGGGGGGGGGAAGGCTCATTTTCCCTTTGAATTACTGCCCTGCTCCTGTTTTAATGCAGTTTCTCTTCTCTTCACTGCCAGGAAAGTGGAGCTGAAGGATCAGACCAAGCCTACGCCACTGATCTTGGATGAGCAAGGCCGAACTGTTGACGCGACTGGTAAAGAGATTGAGTTGACTCACCGCATGCCAACCCTAAAAGCAAACATCAGAGCTGTGAAGAGAGAGCAGTTCAAACAACAGCTTAAAGAAAAACCCTCGGAAGATATGGAATCGAACACTTACTTTGACCCCCGGGTCTCCATAACCCCAGCCCAGCGTCAGAAACGCACCTTTAAGTTCCATGAAAAAGGCAAATTTGAGAAAATTGCCCAGAGGTTGCGAACGAAGGTATTGGAGGTCTTGCCATGCTTAACCGAGAGCATGACGTGAGGGTGTCGGTTCGGGAGTCGAGATTCTCCTCTCCTGGGATGTGAAAAGGGAGCTGTGTTGGCTTTGAGGAAAGAAGCTTTGCGGTTAAAATCGCTTGAAATTTGTCCTGTCGACCTTGCCCTTGGTGGAAAAGCGGGCGCCCAAACTGGGACGCGGCGCGAGGAGAGTGTTTTCTTACAGCTAGAGTCACAAAACAAAACACAAACAAAACAAACCCTAAAAAATCGATGTTTTTTTAACATTTCCAAAAAAAAAAAATACATCTTTTTTTTTATTTTCTGGCCGAGTGTTCTTTCCGCAGAAGCGATTGCCCCCAGAGGTGGAAATTTAAAGGAATCTTGGTAAAACTCCCCAATTCTTAGGGAGAAGTGGAGGGAAAAGAGCTCCTGTAGGAGAAGTTCAGGGATACGATGCCTAGAGGGAGATATTCCGCTGGGAGCCCTCCGTGCTCCTAGAAGGCTCCGTAATAAGGCCGGATGGTTCCTGAGGGTCCCGCAAAAGTGCGGTGTGGTTTCTGCTGCAGATGATTTACTTTAAAAAAAAAAAAAACAAACCCCAAAATTAAATAATTGGGCAGGTGCCTACGTATTGTGCTTTTCCTGAAAGTTGTGCTATTTTGGACTGACTCTTTCCGTGCCGTTTTCCTCTCCAGGCTCAACTGGAGAAGCTGCAGGCGGAGATCTCTCAGGCCGCCCGGAAGACCGGGATACACACTTCCACCAAATTGGCTCTTATTACCCCAAAGAAGGAGCTGAAAGAGGGGGAGATCCCAGAGATAGAGTGGTGGGACTCCTACATCATCCCCAACGGCCTCGACTTGTAAGTGGTTTTATTTGCCAGGTTTTGGTGGCTCTACCTCGGGAGGAAACTCGGGGGTGACACAGGGGTCAAAGCCAGGTTGGCCGAGGCTTGGAGCGACCTGGTCTGATGGAAAGGTTGCAACGAGGTGATCCTCAAGATCCATTCCAGCTCTTAATTCCATGATAAATCAGGCCAGATCTTATCTTCCCGAGCTATTGAATTCCACCTCCCTCATCTCTGAGATCCAGGTGGGCGCTCGTTTTGCTCCTCTTGTTGGAGGCAATGTTCCTTCAGCCACTGAGGTAACTGCTGTGGAGTTAAAGGGAGGTTTTTTTGGCTCAAAGTTGATGGTGGGTTTGGGGTTTTTGGTGGGTTTGGGGTGTATTTTTTCCGAGTGTTTTCTATACAAGGCTTCTTGACGGCAGACTTGTGGGAAACCTGCCCCTAACCATGAAACACGGGTGGACATTGCACCTGGGGAGACTCCTACACATTAATACTCCATCACTGTGTGTCTCCTTCAGCGCATCGAGCTCCCAACGATGCTTTTGGGTAGGAATTTGTGCCTCCACCCACCACAGCTGGCCTCGAGGGAAGCCTTATTTTATCATTTTTTTATTTTTGTTTTCCATGGGTCACGTTTAAGGAAAGGCAAGAATCGGGGCTGGGAGTTTTGCGATGACGTCCAACTCTCTCTCCTTTTCTAGAAAAGGTGGAACGTCTTCCAAAAAAGACGAGTATTTCGGGATCACAAACCTCGTGGAGCATCCGGCGCAGCTCAACCCGCCAGGTACTGCCCCAATTTTTTGGTGGATTTTGCTGTTTAATTAGAAACAAAACACTCTTGGTGGGTGAACCATCAAGTCTGGACTTGCGAGGCCGCAGTTTGGTGTCCCTTGATCCCTGCGAGGAGGAGGAACTGGGTGAAGATAAGTCTGAAAGCTCTGCAAAGATGGCTGGAAGCGGGAGGGAGAGTCTCTGCCCCATTGTTTTGGGGTTTTTTGGGAAATGAATATAAAAAAAAGTAGAGCAGTTATCAATAATTGGCTGAACGTATCGATGGCCTGCTCCGCGCTCGCTGGGGTGACAGCGCAGACACGAGCCCCCTCGTCTCCGGCAGGTTGGGTTTTGACCTCCTCATCCTGGGGAGAAAGGACATCAAAATAACCACCGAGGGTTTTACATTCCAGTAAAACTCAACCCCCACCCCAAAAAAAACCCCCAGCTCCATCCCATTTCCCTGCTTCTGTGATTGGTGCAAGCAGCAAAAGCCGGGTTTGTCGGTCAAATGCCGCTGTATTTTGCTGCTTCGAAAGCAGAATCGCTCCTTATCTTGCCTGGTTGGTTTCTCTATCCCAGTGGACAGTGACACACCAGTGACCCTGGGGGTTTATTTAACTAAGAAAGAGCAGAAGAAATTACGGCGACAGACTCGGAGGGAAGCCCAGAAGGAGCTGCAAGAGAAGGTCAGGCTGGGCCTGATGCCGCCGCCGGAGCCCAAAGGTAAATGAGGGTGAGGGTGGGCAAAGCAGTGAGCAGAGGGGGAGAGAGGGCATCCCAAACTGGGGGTGGTTGGGAATGCTGGATCTCGTGTGCGTTGGGTGATCCCGGTGTCCGACGGCAGCCTCTCCCATTCCCTGGCAGTACGGATTTCCAACCTGATGCGGGTGCTGGGGACGGAAGCTGTTCAGGACCCTACGAAAGTCGAAGCTCACGTCAGGGCGCAGATGGCGAAGAGACAGAAGTAGGTGGCGCCTGGGGTCGTGGTTTCGGGGTCACTTTTAAATGGATTTAGCGCTGGCGCTGCCTTTCTTTGTACGGAATGAAATCCCAGAGCTGATGTGGTGAAGCAGGAGCTGTGGGATGTTCTCCCTGTTGCTCTTGTGGCCTGTTTTAGCTGCTTTGAATGACACCAACCCCTCACCCCCCAGGGCTTAAGGGGCAGCTGGGTCTCTGTGATCCGCCCTTGCCACTGGAGAGTGGCCTCGTGCCTTGGATTAAACAAGTTTCTTCCCACGCTGATGGTCGCAGTTGTTACTAATTAATATATTTCCGGGAAGAGACCCTGAGAGAGGATGAATTTGGATTAGATTAAAGGGGAAACAATAAAAGCCAAGGTGCTTTTAATTCAGGCAGAAATCCGGGCAGGAGCTGCAGCCGCTTTGGGATCTGCGGAACGTATTCCGTGCTTAGGAAGGGAAGGATGAATTTTTTGACGCCGTAAAGGGTGCAGGAGGGGTTGCCTTGCCCCTTACTGCTCTCTGTTGTTCTCTCATTGCATCACAGAGCTCACGAAGAAGCCAACGCTGCCAGAAAGCTCACAGCGGAACAGCGAAAAGCCAAGAAGGTGAAAAAGCTGAAAGAAGACGTTTCGCAGGGAGTTCACATAGCTGTGTACAGGTGAGAGCGGGGCTGGGCACCCTCTGGGGGGGCTTCACCCTATGGCTCATTCTAAATACACCAGAAAAATGGCCTGTAAAAGCACACAGATAGAGAGGAAAAGCCTTCGGTAGCAGGGACTGTCCCTCATGAATCCCAGACCGTGGAGGCCAGGGGGAAGGTCTGGAGAGAGGGAAGATGTTCCCTCTGTAGAGGAGGGCTGAGTTAGAGACCACTTGGCCAAACTGGAACATCCATAAGTCCATGGGCCCTGATGGGGGTGCACTTTGTGAGTGCTGAGAGAACTTGGCAGATGGTATTCTGAAGACTGGAGGAAGGCCAGTATCACTCCAGTCTTCAAAAAGGGCAAGAAGGAGGACCCGGGGAACTAGAGGCCAGTTAGTCTCACCTCCATCCCTGGGAAGGTGATGGAGCGATTCGTTCTGGATGTCGTCTCCAAACACATTGAAGAATGAGAAGTTATTGGAAGTGGTCAACACGGATTTATCAAGGGTAAATCATGCTTGACCAATCTGATGGCCTTCTGTGATGTTATAACTGGATGAGGGGACAGCAGCAGATGTCACCTAAGTTGATTTCAGCAAGGCTTTTGACACTGTCTCCCATAACATTATCTGTCTGTCTTATTATTGTCTTCCTCATTAGGAAACTGAGGAAGCGTGGGCTGGATGAGGGGACAGTGAGGTGGACTGAGAGCTGGCTGTGTGACAGGACTCAGAGGGTTGTGATTAATGGAGCAGGGTCAAGTTGGAGGCCTGTCACCAGTGGTATTCCCCAAGACTCAATACTCTGTCCAGTCTTGTTCAACATTAATTCTTATGGACAGGACGAGGGGACAGAGCGTGTCCTCAGCAAGTTCACTGATGGTACCAAACTGGGAAGGCTGGCTGACACTCCAGAGGGCTGTGTCACCATCCAGGGTGACCTGGAGAGGTGGGAGAGCTGGGCAGAGAGGAACCTCATGAGGTTCAACAAGGGCAAGCGTAGGGTGCTGCACCTGGGGAGGGGAAAATGCCAGGCACCAGTAGAGTTTTGGGGAAAGCACTTGTGAGGAGAAGGACCTGGGGGTCCTGGTGGACAGTGAACTGTCCATGAGCCAGCAATGTGTCCTTGTGGCCAAGAGGCCAAGGGAACCCTGGGCTGCGTAGGGAAGAGTGTGGCCAGTAGGTCCAGGGAGGTTGTTCTCCCCCTCTGCTGGGCACTGGTGAGGCCCCAACTGGGATCCTGCGCCCAGTGCTGGGCTCCCCAGTTCAAGAGAGACAGGGAACTACTGGAGAGAGCCCAGCACAGGGCAACAAAGCTGAGGGAGGGACTGGAGCATCTCCCTGGTGAGGAAAGGCTGAGAGAGCTGGGACTCTTGAGCCTGGAGAAGAGAAGGCTGAGGGGAGACCTTCTTCATGCTCCCAAGGATCTGAAGGGTGGGTTGAAGGAGGATGGAGCCGGACTCTTCCCAGTGGCTCCCAGTGACAGGACGAGGGGCAACGGGCACAAGCTGGGACAGGGGAAGTTCCATCTCCACCTGAGGAGGAACTTGTTTGGGGTGAGGGTGTCAGAGCCCTGGCAGAGGCTGCCCAGGGAGGGTGTGGAGTCCCCTTCCCTGGAGACCTTCAAGCCCCGGGTGGATGCAGCCCTGAGGGATGTGCTCTGGGTGATCCTGCTTTAGCCGGGGAGTTGGGCTGGGTGAGCTCCAGAGCTCCCTCCTCACCCTGACAGTTCCCTGATTCCGTAAAAACATGTGTTGGGTGTGGGGTGTTTCAGCTGGGATGGAAGTTTTTGATGAGAAGGGCCATTTCCCAGCTGTCAGAGCTAAACCGGTGCAACGATTTCCAGAAATTGGGAAAATTTCAGGTTCTAAATGAAATGAGGATGGGAAGGGGCGCAAGGGATGCGCACGTGTCATTTGGAGGTGTGGGTTTTGAGGACTGGTCCCTGAAGGCGACCCAGTTGAGGCAGGGTAGGGACCTCTTACGGTGGCAATCGCTCTGTTTTTCCACAAATGTTTAATTTTTTGGTTGGTTTAGTTTGGGTTTTTGTTTGTTTGTTTTAATTCTTAGGGTCAGAAACTTGAGCAATCCAGCCAAAAAATTCAAAATCGAGGCGAACGCCGGCCAGCTGTACTTGACAGGCGTGGTGGTTCTACACAAAGACGTCAACGTGGTGGTGGTAGAAGGAGGTGAGGAAGTTCCCAGGCCCGCTCTTGGGTCACGACGTAGCGTCCCCCGAATTTGCCTCTGGCAAAAATTCCCATGAAAATTGTTGGCTGAGGGTTCCGGAAGCGCAAGGGAAACCAGGAGGATGTGTGAAATTCCCTTAATTACGGCTGTAATGAGGTTAGGGCACCGTAAGCACGTTAGAAAACCTGTGGAAGGAGGGAAAAAAAAAAAGGCAATTTATTTGAATCCTTGATGTTCAGGATGAGCAGAGCCTGAGCTCTCACTCTGGGGCAATTCCTCGCAATTTACACGGTTCTAATTAATTCCACGATTTTTTTTTGCCACTTTTTGATCTTTTTTTTTCTTTCCTTTACTCTTCCCTCCCCAGGCCCGAAGGCGCAGAAGAAATTCAAACGCCTCATGCTTCATCGAATAAAATGGGACGAGCAAACATCGAACACAAAGGGAGAGGGTAAGTGTAAAACTTGGGCGGGGAAAGGGGCTCTTTGGGACTAAAAATCGGCTTTATTGGTTGTTTTGTTTTTTTCTTTCTAGATGATGATGAGTCCGACGAGGAGTCAGTTAAGAAAACAAACAAATGCTCTCTGGTTTGGGAGGTGAGTCGTGGGTGTTGTTATGGGAGGGTTTAGGCTGGAGGGAAAATGATGAAATAGGAAAAAAAATGAACATTCTGGGGCTTTGGATCAGATGAAAACTTGATGCTCCAAGCCTTTCTGTAGCGTTTGGTGAGCTGTAGCAGAACTAGAAGTGTCTCCCACAGAGGGGGTTCCCTCAGTCACACCTCAGCTTGGTAAAATTCTTATTCTTGGGTTCCCCGACTCTTCCTCAGAGATGGGTGGGAATCACCAAATGATATGGGGTCAAAAGGGACGTCTGGAAATAACCCAGAGCAGGTCCCACAGGAACGTGTCCAGGTGGGGTTTGAATGTCTCCAGAGAAGGAGACTCCACCATCTCTCTGGGCAGCCTCTGCCAGGGCTCTGACACCCTCACAGTCAAGAAGTTCCTCCTCATGTTGAGATGGTACTTCTTATCGTCCAGTTTGTGCCCATCCCCTCTTGTCCTCTCACTGGGCACCACTGGAAAAAGCCTGGCCCCATCCTCCTGACACCCCCATTGAAGTATTTCTAGGTGTTGATCAGATCTCCCCCCCCTCAGCCTTCTCTTCCCCAGACTTCTCAGACTTTATTCATCACAGAAATGTTCTAGTCCCCTCATCATCTTCATAGCCGTTTGCTGTGCCCTTTCCAGCAGTTCTTCCTGAACTGGGGAGCCCAGAACTGGTCACAGTGATCCAGCTGGGGCCTCCCCAGGGCAGAGTAGATGGGGAGAATGACCTCCCTCCACCTGCTGGTCACTCTCTTCCTGATGCCCCCACAGGATGCCCTTGGTCTTCTTGGCCACCAAGGCCCATTGCTGGCTCATGGGCATCCTGGTGCCCACCTCACCCCCAACCTCTTGTCCCTCAAAGCTGCTCTCCAGCAGGTCACCCCCAACTTGTCCTGGTCCATGGGTTTATTCCTCCGTGGGAGCAGTTCCCCATGCTTGCTTCTGTTGAAACCCCCGTCCCTTTTCTCATCCCTAGGGCACAGCCAAGGACCGCAGCTTTGGCGAAATGAAATTTAAGCAGTGCCCCACGGAGAACATGGCCCGGGAGCACTTCAAGAAGCACGGGGCCGAGCACTACTGGGACCTGGCCCTCAGCGAGTCGGTGCTGGAATCCACAGACTGAGCCCCACTCCTCACACCACTACCACCACCACCCCCTCGGACAACCCCCTCCTCCTCCCACCTTCCCTCAGCACACTGATTAAAGACATATTTTTTAAAACAAATCACCGTTAAGGCTTGGTTTCTGCACCAACAGGGGACTGGGGAGAGGGTAGCCCCTGTCAAGGGTGTCTTTGAGGGAACTGTTGGGCGAGGGCCTCTTGAGGGTCTAGCGGTAGAAGCCGCTTTTCCCCCTCCTTTATTTACAATATAAAATGGTTTTGCGCGTTGTATTATTTTTTAGCTCTTTTCTGGTCCCGGGGGTTGGCCCCTGGCCCGACGCCCCCCTTCGCGACCAGGGGCGGCTGCCATCTTGCACC
>VXBJ01005982.1:0-12893 GCA_013400055.1 Nycticryphes semicollaris
TCACAGTGATCATCTGCCAAAAATGAAAGAAAAAGCCCTCTAGTTTCTTCATAATATTTCTCTAAATGTACTCACAGATTCATCAGCATTCTGTTTCCCAGACAGAACCAGACAGACCACTCCATATAATACTTGCTTGTAACTGGGGTACCCTCAAAACTATTTCTTTTGTTCTTTGTTTCTCAATTTATCATTCTCTTCCTTCTTCAGTTTTTTATTTTTATATTATTTAATTGTAATAGAAAAGGGTTAAAAATGGTTGTTCCAGAGAGGACTCTGGCTATCTTTTTCAAATTTTTATTTTTTTTTATTGACAAAGAATGCAACCCAATGACATGGAGTAGATTAAAAACTCTTCCAGAAGATTGATTCATACTGCATCAGGTTCTTCAGTACCTAGTCACTCGTTTAATTAGCCAAGACTAAAACCTCTGGTTTTGCAGAGAAATCCCTAAATTGCTGTAGACTACAAAAAAGGACCATCAGCAAAGAAACTGCAACAGTATTTGGAAGGCAACTTGCTGTAACAACCCTATATACCCTTGCATAGTAGCTGGTCTTCCTAGAATTGCAGCTTAATTCAACTTCATCGTAAGTTATATAGCTATGGCACAAAACACCCCACCACCATTAAAACACATTAAAGTGCAAAGCAAAGATGAAAAAAAGACCTGTGAACGTTAATCAAGTAATGACTTAATTTATAAAAAATGTCAGAATAGATGAATGGATTTTAATAGCTAATGCTCACTTACACTACTGAAAAGGTCCTGCAGCGTGGACAGCTAGTTCAGGACAACCAGAGTTTATACCAGGTTATGAAGCAACACTCTGTGCACTCAGGATGAAAAACCCCACCCCAAAACAACTAGCCAGGACCACCACTCCTCATCTTTGCCAAGATGAGACCTTGACTACAAAGGCTGAGTAGCTGATCACCTTTTTTTCAAAATCTGTGAGAATTACATAGACTTATCCTCTATACAATGAAACAAGAACATCGCTAAACAGATGTGTTACTAAAGAGGAAGCAGAGTTTTTGACTGACTGCTTAAAAAGGGAACAACATAATGGGTTATAAAGCCCACTCAACCATGTAAAATATTTTTCCACTAATAAATGAGAGTGAGATGTAACATACTGAACATCCATAAAACACCTAAGAACCTCAAGGCTAGTTTTTGAACAAAAGCTGACTTATCTTTATTATTTTTCAAAAATAGTTTTGTCTTATATTAATTATACATCTCCCTTAGATGTCTTATAAGTATTTGTTCAGACATTGTTTCACCTTCTTTGCAGAGGGTGTTAAAATGAGAAAGGATCAGCTATTATGACAAATATATTGGGGCTTTTAAACAAGTTGACTTTTAATACATGTTTTTGAGAAACTTCTTGTCATACAGAATGTTGTCACCCACAAAACAGGAAGCTTTAAGACAGGACTCTATAGAAAAAACAAACTCTTCCCCACCCACACAGTCTTTCACTTTTACAATAGCATGAAGTAACAAGAATTAGCAATAGAATGGGTGTATCAATCCACTGTACAAAATTACCACCTTTTTTCTACTCATATTGGCATGTACCTAATGTGAAGATAAGTGCTTCATTGTTTTCCTTAACTTTAAGAATTAAGAAGGAAAGATTTATTTTTTTTAATATTGAATTCCAAGTACATTAGTAGAATAAATACATGGAGCTTTTGAGTATGCTTTCATTTCGCTCTAGGTATTGAAATGCAGTAAGACTGAGACAAGGTGATGCAAGGCTGCTCACAAGCAGCTACGGTGAAGTAAGTAACAAAGGCTATTAATTTGGTCTTTAAAGACTCCTTTTAAAAAGAGGAAGAAAAAAGGTGGTTCATACTGTACCTAACCTTGACTTCTGCTTTGAAAATAAAGCATCTTGCCTATGAAATTATTTTTAAAAAAGGTCTTATTAACTTCAACTTGATGGAAAAACGCCATCTCAATTAACATGCCATACTTTTCATGGCTGAAGACACTGCTAAACTGCAAAGCTCTTGCTAGGAAACTTTAGAGGTGATTACAGTCAAAACAGGGAGCACTCAAAGCCTTCACAAACAATCAGAAACCATGATTTAAAAGTTTTTCAAGTTTTTTCCTACATTACATCAACCTGCACATTTTTTAAATAAGTTTATCATTCTTAATAAAAAGCCTTTTATAAGTTCATAAAAAAGGATTAGAATTTCAAATTTTGTTCTCGCACTATATGAAAAGAGAGGAAGGCGAGAGACTGTTTTTATTTTAAAGTTTTATACCTATGGCACTTTTGCTATCACAGATTAAGTTAAAAAATTGCATCCGGACTTTGAAATGCAAAACAATACTTCTGTGATGCTGGTGTAACTCACTTTAGCTCTTCCATGGCTCATAGTAAATTATCTCCAGCACAAATTAACTCGTCTTGTTTTATTTGCCAGTCATTCTCCTCTTTAAGACCTTTATAAATTCTCTTTAAGACCTTTATATATTCTTTTATGAATCCTGGTATCAAACCAGTGAGTGGGAGATACTAAGAGAGAAGCAGGATAACAAAAAGACAGTGAATACACACTATGTACCATCCAGGATCTGTGTCATGGAGAGTTTCTCAAGTACTGACTGCTCTATGCCAATCCATGCTTAAGTGCTCTAGCCCAGACAGGACATGAAAAAGGTGTTAACTTTACTGGTAGCCAGGTTGGGTGGCTTTTTGCTTGTCTGATGTTGCCTTTTAAGGCAAAAAGATGTTCTAGGTAGCTGAAGACACAAGAAAGGTTCTTTCATCAACATAGTTCTCAGCATCAAAGAACCATCAAAGAACGTACAGCAAGTACGTTCCATGCACAGCATCTTTGTACAACGATGGAGACACAAAAAGCACTGGTGATCAGCTGCATGCTTTTTTTAATGCTTATCTTCAGGATCAATTCTGCAAATCAAACTAATGGGTTTATTCCTCTTGCTTCTTTCAAGCAAGACAGAAGTTTTTGCTCAACTAGTAAACACTGAAAAAAGCCCAAGAATAATGATGACAAATACCTGACTTAAACAAAACCTTCGTATTTCAGTTATGTTGGCTCTACATCAAAGCTCTTTTTTTAAAGCAGATTAGCAAAGAACTTTTATTCATTGCAACTTCCTCAAGGATCCATGCCTCTGTGGTTGCAGTTTTTTGTTTGTTTGGATTTGGGGGTCTGGTGGAGTTTAAGCATTAAAACTCCCTTTTTGGTAGAATATAAGCATATCTTTTCTGTAAAACAGAAACAAGTGAGCTTGTTGCAAGAAAAGAAATTGTGTATCAAAATTCCATATTCTCAACCTACCTATATACATATATATGTATGTAAAAATGCATATACACACAAAAAAAAGATGAAACACACACAGTGCTCCTGGGGAGCCATTCTTCCAGCTACTTCAAAGTTTACTCAAGTCTTTGGTAGTTTTTTCTGAGATGGTCAGTAGAAGAACATAAAGCTCAATAACGAATACTAAAGTCCAGTACAAAGGCAGACTACGACATTACCCAGAAAAACTTCCTTCAGTAGCTGCATATGCCAATTTCTCTAGGATGAACTGGAAAATGCAGCTGCCGTAGCTTCAAACATCTCATATCCATGGGTACACACTATGGTAACCAGTAAAGACTATCTGTTTTAGTGTGCATCTGAGAAAGGAACTCTGGACAGCATCAACCTCTAAGGATCAAGCAGTAAGGCCAGAAGCATGCCTTCAACTGATTATTCCAGCAATTAATTGCTCACATGGCAGACAATCTCCCATCCGTCATTCACAGATGCTTAAACCGTATTATACAATGAAGTTAAATCACTAGATTTAAAAAAAACTTAGTAATATGGTTCTTATACCCTTGCATTCATAGTTTAGTAGGTTTTTCCCAAATCTTGTCCAGTATGACCTCTATCAAAGGAAAATCAGAAGGATTTTTCTAGTCCGCTCAAGATTTCAGTGGTAAAAGATTAATAAATTAAAACAAGCCTCAGCACTACCCTTTTCTTGTCTCTTTTTGAATTATCATCTCTAATTTGTTCTTACACAAAAAAGTAAGGTAAGGTGTTAGAGACTCTGTGGAAAAAAAGTGTTGATGGGAAAATAAACAGGAGTCAGCACACATAAGTGGCACAGCTGGTAAGACCACATATAGTTAGATTTTACCTTTCTGACTAATCGAAGTGCTTGTGTTCTTTCTACTTCATTACTCTGCTGTATGTCAATGCACCTAAAATAGGTTAAAAAACACATTTTGTTTATAACAACACTAACTTTCACCATAACTGCTAACATGTCATGTTACTATTTATTCAGTTGAGAAAGCAGAAGGAAAATATTATTATGACTAGTTGTTTAAAATTCTGCCTTTCAGTAAGCATATTCATTATGACGGGTCGATTAGCTTCAATTTGTATTTTTTTCAGTTGTCTTCATTATAATTAAATCACTAGAATGTTCTCAAATGTACAATGTCAAGGCATAACAGCTTCAACAAATATTTTCTGAGCTAGCTGCATTTGTAATTTCAAAAGAGACTAAGAAAAGTATTTGTAATGTTTCATGTCAATGTATTTTGTGTGTGTTCTCAGATGAGAAAAGTTCTTTTCACAAAATTAAACAGCGCACTGGAACTAATTATGTGTGTATATTTTTGTAGCAAAACACACACATCTATGCAGTATATTAAATCCAACAAGATTTTAACACAGGAAGCACTAGAAATGCTAATATTTACATCTACTCATAATGCTGATCTTGTTATCTCATTGTTGGTCTGCCCTTTGGTATTCTTCTGTTGTATCACGGGTTATACTTAGATTACAAATTCTTGGGCAGGAACTTCTTTTTAGCCCTGACTTTGTACTAGAGGCTCCAAAGCACTATGTTAATACAAAGAATCAAAACAACTTGAATAAAACAACTTAAGATATGAAAATTACTAATGTTTCAACCTTCTAATAATACCACAGATTAATTTAAGATTAATGGCATTTATGACTGAAAAACCGACACTTTTTTAGATTTGTCATAATTTATCACATAATGGGACTTCATTTTATTTGTAATAGCTGGTGTAATGTATTGTTTTTCTATTCTTAAAGGACGTTAATATTTAATTAAAAAGGCTTTTATAAAACTACATACCAAGAACATAGGATGATATGAAAAGACCTTTTCTCACCAATCTCAATCATGAAAAAGTAAATTATTTACAATTGAACAGTTTACAACAAGAAGGAAGAAAAAAATTACCTGGCTATCAAGTAATCCACTTTCAACTTTAGCACCTTCTGGAGAATACTGGAATCTCGAATAAGATAGCGGAGGGCTCGCAATCCTGCTGCTCGCACCTCTTTTGCTTCATTTAGTAAAGCTAACCTCAGACTACAAAGAAGAAAACAAGGGGAACACACAATTGTTTAGCAACAGGTAAATTTTACAACCTGACATGTAGCTACTACCTCCTTGGTTAAAATAAAAAGTCCGATCTTTAGAAAAAAAATTATCTGCATTAATTTTCTTTTTTTGCCTAGAAGGCAAATTGGCATGCTGACAGCAGATATAGAGAACATATTAATCTGAAAAAAAACACAAAACAATGTTTTTTTCCAAAAGAGTAGCTTGTGAAATGACAAATGAACAAGACCTGCATACAATTTTTTATTTGACAAGAGAGCTAAGCACAATATTAGTCCAAGAAAATCAACAGGTAGAGAACATTTCCTCCTCTGCCACGCTGACCAACCTGGAAGCACATGAGTATTCAAAACAGTATATTGACACCGAATAGAGACAAATTTACATATTAGGTGCAAGCAGAGACAAATTTGCACTAAAGTTGTTATGGCACCATGTTTTGTTTACGTGTAGTATGACGGAGTCATAACTTAAGCACAGATTTCTACAGATTTCATTTTAACATATAACCAAAACATATTTCTCTTTAGACAGATTTTTAAGCATTTTTGCTCATACAGAGGTGAGCTGTCCTAAATGTAACTGTCATCATAATGTAAGTTCCTAAATTCACTATCCAGGTAAAAAGAAATGAGATACTGAAGGTCTATGTGAAAGTGACGCACTGTTCTTTTGAAGGTCCTCAAAAGATTACCCCTTTCCCTTGATTAGAGGGAAAGCTCTCAACCTTCCAGTGCCCTATTTTAGTAGGATTTTTTCAGTGTACATCTAAGAATGTAAATACTTTCATCAGTGACACTGAATTGATACCTATAAACATGGCCTTTTTTTTTTTTTTCCCTTTTCTTATTCTAGGATTGCCTTCCACAGTAATCAGCTATTCACCACCAAAAATATTTCGAATCATTCTGGAGATAATTGCCATGTGTAAGAGTTGTAACGACAGGAACCTAATTCCAGGTGTTACTTAGATTAAAGCAGAAAGGCTACAGTAGGATCTGATATGATCATACACTATTGGATCTGAAAACTACTTTCAGCACCGAGCAGGGAATTGCTTCAGGGAGACCGTCTTTGTTGTAGTATCAAATATGATTCTTCTAATAAAAAAAGTGCCACTAATTGCCTTTACTTTAAGCTGAACTACAGTCAAATAAGAAACAGAATCTCAACACTGTGAGGTGAAGAAAAGTCTTCCTCTAAAAACCAGCTGTACTGTAAGAGATATTTATTTCCAAATTCATTCAAGAGAAGCAGACAAGTAATTCTTCAATTGCACTGAGCAGGAAAGAGGTATTCTTTAGATCATGAATCATGCTTTATTTCTCATTTTGCAGCTTTGCAGAGATAGAAAACCGAGGAATGGGGATGTAAAACTCAGTTCTACTCGGTGGTATTTTTCTAGTTGGAATGTTACCTCACAGTTCACAACTGGTTTGGATATTCCAGTTGAAGACACTTCAAAAGACTTATTTTAGGGTGAAAGTTATTCATTACTCATGCAAATGGTGCTGTTGTATCCATGACATTTCTTATTAGGACAGCAAATACTGAATCTGTATATCCAGACCAAAACAATCTTTAGATAAATAGTTTCTCAAGAGCAGTCAAAGCTTTGAAATCTTGTTTTACAACTCACAAGAGGAGCGTATTCTTAATTTGTAGACAGAAGTAAAATGAAGAATTCACAGCAATGAAACAGTAAAGGACAGCACTAACATGAGATGCAAAATCTAAAAGTAGCAGGCAGGAAAAAGGGACTTGTCATTATTGTCAAAGGGTGAGAGTGCAATGAGAATATATAGCTAGTCAGATAGATACAGACCTAAAATAAAGGTCATAAAATTACATAAAGGTCCAATGAAAGCAATGACATGTAGAATTGTACAAGGATCAACAAAAAAATCTCTTCATTATAAACCAAAACTAAAGAAAAAAACCTCAACAGTCAATGACCAAACTGCAAAAACCTTAGAGAAACCTCAATTTTTAATGACAAGACGACACACTATTATGGGCAAAAAAAAAAAATATGTAAGAAAACCTATATGCATCTGTGTCCATGTGTTCTTGACTTCTCAGCTGTATCACAAGGAGAAAACAAGGAAAGCAGATTTAGATTGGACATTAGGAATAAGTTCTTTACTATGAATGGGTGACAGAACACTGGAACAGGTTGCCCAGGAAGGTGGTTGAGGCCCCTACCTTGAGACATTCAAGGTGAGGCTTGAGAAGGCCCTGGGCAACCTGGTCTAGTTGGGAGTGTCCCTGCTGACTGCAGGGAGGTTGAACGAGATGACCTTTGGTTTGGAAGTCCCTTCCAGCCTGGACCATTCTGTGAACTTGAAAAATTAAATTGGACCCCTGGATAACCCAAAAAGGAAAAGGAGAAGGAATGAAGCAAATAAGAGACTGATAGAGGTATGGCAGAAACAGTAATTTTCTTCATACGAAGTCACTGCTTTAGTGATCTACATGAAGATGTCTATCGGGAAGCCTTTTTTTTTTTTTTATACAAAATATGAATTAGGCTAAGTTGTGAAAATGATGGAAGAATTGTAGAAAATCTACCAGTAAGTGCTGTCAGTGGCCCACCATGCTTCAGAGCTATGTTTGGAAACAACATTACCATGAACTATCTGCATATATTCACTAGCACTGTACTTTAAATGGTAGTAGCCAAGGTAGAGAAAAGGTGATAAACAAGTCTACACAAAGGATTTCAAGGGGCACCCAGAGGACTGTTCATGATTTTAAAATAAAATCACTTTAAAATCACTTTAAAATAAAACTTGTTAGCCGTGTGAACCAACCAGTAGAGGCTACACAAACTACATCCTTATCTTTTGAAAGGAGTTACTACAATAGTGTATAAATAGGCCTAAGATGCTGCTGAAGGTTGTATTAAGGAATATAAAAATACTAGCAAGTGACGTAACTCGGATTAATAAACCTGTAATAGAGAGTTTCACACATCAAAATCTTTAAAGATGAATTTGAAGAGCAGAGGTGAATGGAGGATCCTGACAAATTTTTTGTCCTGATCTTTATTCAGGTTCACAGTCTCCTTTTGCAGACAGTATTTAGTATGCAATTCTTCATTTGGAGGAAGTGGGGTGGGGGCAGAAATACAGAAGGCAACTTAGTTTACATTACTAATAATAGTACAGGGTTATGAGAAACTCAAAGGAACTTAAAAATTATCTGCATACATAGTTCACAAGATGAAGAAATTCAAGAACGTTGTGGTTTATAACTGTTTTATAAACCCATACTATATGATTCTAAAATAGCCATCTTAGCAAGAGAAAAAAAACATTGATATGCACACTCTGCATGCATCTGTGGCTCACAGTGCCAAAAAGACACCATGATTGTGTAAGAGAAAAAGCAAGCACAATGCTACTTGTTCCAGTATTTGAAGTGTCACTGCAGAAATGAAAGTAACTTCTTAAGATAGCATTAAGGCTCATGAACATTAAGACTGGTAAAAAGTCTGGAAGAACTAACAGAAGATGGAATAAGAAAGGTTTTTCACTACTTATCACAGGATCATTCTCACACCTTTTCCTGAAGCATCTCATCAAGCCACTACAGAAAGGTAACTATGGTTTTGACAGATCAAATTATCTAATTGTGAATTTAGTTGTTACAGCCAAACTCTCCTGGCACATTACTAAGAGACCTCAAATGTTTCTGAGGCCCACCAACACTCCATTTTGTTCGTGGCTCAAGGCTCCCTCTCAACTGTCAATGGTATGGTGCTCTGGGAACCGGGAAAACCCATCTACACTGGGAACAACAACAAAACACGTCACTATTATTTCCGTATGCTGGCAGAAAGAAACAATAACCAGGCATCTCAACTAACAAGATTCAAAAAAGAGTGAGTTCTAAAAGCCAGATCTCTGTCTTGAGAATAACTGCAGTCATTGCAGACTGCAACTGTCTTTGGTTTGGGTAAATAATCTAAGGGTACTGACCCCAAAACGTAGAACCTCATAGGAAATCTCCAATTATTCCTGAAAGCATTGATTCCCTTACAATTCAATGCTTTAGGTTAGCCATTCATAAAGTATTCTGAAGTCTTTCTTGCATCCAAATAACTTTTCATGTTTTCAAAGAACAACAATTTTGTTCTGTAGAACAAAAAGGTTTCCCTATGGAAATCTAAGGTAATGTTGGGAACATTGGCAGAGTGAGTTACAGAAGTTGCTTGATATTGCCAAATAATTTATCTAATTAGTCTACCTGAAGGTCATTTCCAAAATGCATTAAAAAGTTTGATATTTGCAAGTTACTAAGAATGGCTGTATGCTGTACAGCAAAATAAACTGCAAACAGAGTACTACTGCAGAATGGCTGTAACTCTGGAAAGCAAAATGTTAAAATTTGCCTGGAATCTCTGTATTTCATAAAAACAATCTGTCCTATAAATATTTCTGAAGAACCACCAACCTGCATAGTTCTGGTTGTTAAAATGCGAGTATTTGAGTGGTATACCTGAATTTGAAAATTATCATTATCACAGAATTACCTAGATATATGCATAAAAAAAATTTGTTTCTCATGTACAAACACAGAGGAACCATTGGACTGACCAAAGTAACTGCTAACAAAGATAATTTTCCTGCTATACATCTTTTTATCTTTTGAGAAGTATTATTGGCATTTTTGTAAGTAGTGGGATATTTTTCTTCATGTGTCTGCCGAGAACAACATTTTTATCTCTTCCTTATCAATACCTATAATTGTATTTGGATTAGCAGATCTTTCTGCAAACTTCTTCATACAAAAACAAAAACTAGTATTTGCATAAACTTTTAAGACTTATTTAGAAATAACCAATTTTGCAGTTATACTCATAAGTGACATTCAGTCCCAACATAAAAGCACTGTAATAGATCACACAGATTGTCATCTTCTGATCTTATTTATTAAAGCTTATAAGAAAATAGGCATTCACAACAATGTAATTTTTAAAAAATTTTTCAGTTCTAGGAGGGAAAAATCAGTTCTATTTCAGAAAACAACTTAAGAGTATATTCACAAGAAATTACACGAGTTTTCCCAACATTTCACTAGCTTTTCTAAGCTTGCTTTCCTGAGTTGGATAACTACATTGAAAGACCACAAAATTCATACTAAATCTTAGTTGTTTCTGCCACCAACGCTGAGCCTCAGGACAAATTTACTGATACCTATGTAAAAACACAGTAGTTCTGTAAATAAGAATGTAGTTACTCTAGGCTGGCAGAATGGCAAGAAAACATAGAAAGATTCCACTTGAACATACACGCACAGAACATTTTACATTTTAGCAGCAGGGAAAGCAATGCTACAAAGACATACATACACACCACATGAACATGAGTTCATCTACATCAAGAGTATGCTCTAAATTCTGTAGCTCTATACTTTCACTAAAAGTGCTTCCTGCAAGTGCTGAGATATTTAGAGGTATTTCTAGATCTGTGAGGAATATAATAAAGAAATTCATACTTTAACTTGGAGGTTTTTTCCCCGCCCAAAAGCAAATAATGTATTTCTGATTTTACTCGTTAAATTATTTATAAAGTATGTTTGCATTATGAAATCTCAAACACATCAGAAGTACAAAATACTAGCTCAAAAGTATAAATAAAGTTTATTTAATTGTACCTAGACCAATTAAAGTGCTCTGGTATTGTTCTAGTGCTCCTTACTACTTACCATATTATGATGCTGTCATAAGTAAAACCTAGCTTTTCTTCAGCATGGCCAGTATTACAAAGAAGCTGAAAATAAAAGAAGACATCTATTATTTATAATTCTTTTAAAATGACTGTGTAAAACTGTACATTTCGGGTCATACTTTCAATGAAATACAAAGAATTTCGTTCATGGCATGGGGACACATACAAACTTCAGACTTGCCTGGGAACTTCTGCTGCCAGTATTCTATTCCTATATACACCAGACACACACAAATCTGTGGCCTCTTATACTAGAGAAAAACTTGCACATTCAAATCCAGATAGCTCTTCTTGCTGCCTTTAAGCTCTTTTCAGAAGAGCCACTAGCTGGGCAGTTGGTAACCTTGGCAGAGAGGACAAAGACTGAAGTCAAAGCACACCACATTCAAAAAGAGGGCTCCGTGGATAGTTCTGAAGCAAAGATTGACAGTGGTGGTCCACTGTCACGTTTTGCCACATCAGAACAGGTGCAGAAAACATTCAGCCTGGCCTGCCATCAACTCTACAGAATTTGTACCTTTGAAAAAAAAAAAAAAATCAGTGCAGAGGTTGAATTTATGCACGTGAAAAGGCACATATAAACTGTCACAAATCCTGAACATGTCAATCTTATCTATCCATTTTGAACCTAAGACTGAAGATTCACGAGTGCAGTTTTTACATCCAAAGTCAATCTCAAGAGGAGCAGTCCAGTGGGTGCCAATGTCATCACTTCTTGTGGAAAGGAAAACAGTCTCTTTTGTTTCCCTTTGCAAGAGCAGCAAATCCCAAAGCACTTTTCCTAGCACTTCCAAAAACCTCAAGTGACTAATACCGATTGGAATAGCTTGGCACTCTGTCCTCTTTTCGAAACAGACATGTGTCCAGTTCTGAGCCAGTATGGTATTAACAGTTTCTCCTCAGTGTGGAATTCAGGAAGTGTTTGTAGCAAATAGTGAACAACCTTGCTCTGAAAGTATTAGAATGTATCAAATGCTGTGATGCACTCTTTATATGTATTTACTGCTGAAAATAATGTATTAATAATAAACAGTTAAATTAAGGCTATTCTAAATTGGAATATTTAACATGTTCCATACTCCCCTTCTCCTGTTCACCCCCACCTGGAAAAAACAGCATATTGCACTGAAACAGGTTTAAGTAAACCCATTTTATTAGCGTGAGGGTTTCTATTCAATGAGTTTATGGTCAACGAGTACAAATTCTTCCAAGGATCACATTACATTTTAATAAATTATTTTTCACGTTTTGAGAAAAATACATAATGATAACGCTGAAATCCAAAGTTCTTAATGAGACAGAGTATTAAATTGGCCTGGATCAGCTCCACATTTGGGTTCAAATAATCCAAGTTAAATGAAATCTTTTGGATTTTGCATTTTTCTTAATAGAGGCTATAACGAAAGTTCACTATAAAACATAAGAAAAACTATTACATAAATCTGAAAGGTGGGGGAAAGAAGTTAAGTGATAATAAAACTAGACAATTGATGCATTAACTGCTTATGACAGTATGTCACTTCCTAGCATCAATCTATTTTTATGCCACGTTGTTGGATTGCCTAAGGCCACCACTGCTGTTTTAGCATTTCTATTGACATCTTATGAACTGTAAAAATTGGCTGGCAGAGTGTAAGCAAAAAAGCATGAGAAGATAGTGAGTAAAACCAGTTCGTTGTTCAGTTTCAGAGAAATACATCAAAAGTTATTTATAGAT
>VXBJ01005982.1:24027-38102 GCA_013400055.1 Nycticryphes semicollaris
AAAAACATAGACAAAAAAGAGAAGCTACTTGTTTTAATTCTACGACCCTCGAGAGTCTTTTCTTTCCTGACTTACCTCATTTATTACTGAGATGAGTCATCTCGAGCTGGCCCATAACGACAACCAAATATCTTCACATTCTTTCCCATGGAGCTTTGAGGGTGGAGTTGTACAAAATTACTGAGCTAATCTTACAGCTTCCTTCTGCCAAAAGATGTACAATCCCTTCCCTTACTTTTCTTCCCTCTGTTCTGCCACACTATATACACACCCTGTCTTTTACACTACACCAGCACCCATCAAATTCGCATTAAAAAAAAAAAAGATCTGCTAACTGAGCAGAATATTATCCATTCCTTTGACCAGGTTAGTTTTCTGCTATGTTACCAACTCAAAATGAATACTGAAGTGCTACAAAAACCCATGCAGAAGTGATTGTGCCACTGATCCATTCACAGGTGATGGAAGCAGAGAAAAGAGACTCTTTAGAAAAAAAGTCAAACTATCTTGTTTTTTTTTTACCTGCACTTTGACACTTGGAAAATTGTCACAATTATCGTACACAAAGCCACGTTGCTTCACATCTAAAAGGTTTTTGATCTATGGAAAAATTTCAAGCCATCATACCTATGTTCTGCAACAACAGTTTAGCTTGCTGAACTATTGTCTCATTTTCTGCTTATCTGCCTTCTTTTTTTGGGCAGCTAGGACTTTGAAGCAGACATCTTTTTTCTGAGTACTTCTGTTACGCTAAACATGGTGTCTCACCCACAACTGTAACACTAAATAATACCCAGTAAATATAATAATGATCGTTAGCACAGAGTGCAATTAGTATTTTTAAAACCCTAGCTTCAAGAACCATGTGATTCGCCTACAAGTAATTCATAGATGCACGTATATTAAAAATCTTCAAAGTTGTGTTGTTGTTTGTTTTTAAACTCTGATGACCTTTTAGGGGTTGACTCATTTCTTCACCCCTTCAGGACTGTGACATTGTTTTTCCCCAGTGAGAATCATGATGCATTCTGACAGATCCCATTCTCCAGAGAGAAAGAACACAACAGAGTTCCAGCTACACAAAACAGCTAGTGCTCCGTCTAATGCAGGGATGAAACAGGACCAGCAATTGCTATATTAGCACAAGCTGTGATTCCTTTCCCCTAGCAGATTTAGCAGCATTGTTTAACTACATTCAGTACACCAGCAGTATGACAGTTTGCTAGTCTGTTATACATGTGAATAAAAAGCGAACACAAAGAGTAGCAGGCTTTAGCACACAAATAATTCAGTAACTCTGAAGTCAGGCATACTGAGTTAAACTGAGGAGCATATGTTTTATATGCATCACTTGGTAGGTGCCAGGACAGCAGCAGTACACAGCAGCTGATGCAGGTACAGAAAGTAAACTCTCAAGTCGGAGGCTGCCCTAGCAGCTGCTAACACACCTAACTAGCATCATAGTGCTGGAATTCAAATACAAGTGTAAATAAGCCCAAAGACTTCTCCTAAATTAGGAAGTTGTACTTCATTACAGTCAGGCTTTTCGTCATTCACTAAGGAAACAGGAGATACCTTCCTCTTACAGAAGGAAAGCACCTCAATATAAATGCATGATCCTGATGAAGTTACTCTACACCTCTACATTTATTAGAGACATTTAAAGCGCAAGTACTATGCCATTTTATATTGCAAAGCTGCTCTTAGTGGATTGTTCAACTACATGCTACCAAAACGAAGGAAGTTCAGCAAAATACACACCAACTTGAAACTGTTCTCCATTCCCACTGAAATAGTCATGAGTTATTAAAAGCAATGAAACATTAGAAATCAGTTACTTAAAGGTCTCTATGTAAATCTAGATGACAGGTAATCAGCCTGCTAAAACACTCTTCATCAACACCTTTAATAATGAAATGAAACACCAATGAGAAGGCATATCCTGTCAATACCAGCTTACTGAAGAAAAAAGTACAAACCAGGACAGTTATGTAATGTTAGATTCTTAATTTACATCTAATTCAACACATGGAACTGCACAGAAGAAAAACAACCAGGTTCTGAGAACAATGGAAGAAGAGAAAGCTACATTAAAAATAAAAAAAGCAAACTGCATGACACAGAGATCACTCCTGAATTATTTATATTGACACATCAACTCCACTTTGCCAGATGAAAAAACAACCTCGCACATTAGCAGTTTACATTCAACATGTATGACTTTCAAAACCACAGTAATATATGCTTAGACTGTAGATATGTCTCACTTTATAAGGTGGAAACATAGAAACAATTTCTTGTTTGTAGTAATAACTTTATGTGGTCTCTGCTACATTAAAAAAATATACCATATACTAAGCCAGACAGACACCCTCTATGATCACTGTTAAAATTCTATTACCACACTTGAATTAGTGAGGTGCAAAGTTTTGCCAAATAATTCTCATAAATTTTAGATTATAAAACACAATGTATAACATCTTAGCAATTGAGAATGTCCCATTAAAAAGAGCACATGATTTCTGCAGCTTGTACCTAGAGATTTATTTGGTTTGATTCTCATAACCTCTACAGGTGAATAATACCTATAACACTTTATTTTGAATGTAACAGAGAAGTTCCAGTAACTCATGTTCATGAAAACAGAAAGAAAATACGAGCAAAGAACTTGGATTATTTTCACTCTTGCTGCTTAAGAAAGCCATAAGTAGATGGAAGTGGCTCAGTAATACAGGAAAAAACTGCCCCTTCTCTGTTTCATGCCAGTTGAAAGAATGTAAAAGAACTATTCTTCTTCCTGCATCAACCAGCTGGAAATTAACCTTCACATTTACAAGAATGTCTACTAACTCAAAAGCAGTGCAAAAGACAGCATATCCAGGGTAGCATCCAGGAATCACTAGAACCTCACATAACAAGTCCTGTGTAAGGACTACACTTAAGAGTCTATTCCTTCATGTTTTAGCTCTGTAACACCTAGACTTGCACATATGCCCTTCTGTAAGTAAACAGGAAAGTAAAGTTTAAATGCCCCCTGTGACTGTATAGATTTCTTTTGCAGGTGTGCATAAATGCAGACGTGCCTAAATGCAGATGTCCTTTAACTAAAGTTACTTCTAACCAAGACATTGAAATTACCTGTGTAGAAAAGGCATTCTTGCATCCTGACAACCTGCATTATGTTAATTATTCCCAGTATACGATCTTGCATGCTAATTTTTAGACAGCATTGCTTTACTGCTAAAATTCTGAAAAACAGGTTTTTAGATTAAATTTATTAAACAGCTCTTCTAGCAGCTGATGCTACAATATTACTACTTTAACAGAAGCCCAGAACAAAGCTGATGACTGGCCATGTAATTTATCTTGGCTTGCTAGAGACAAAACAACTTTAAACACAGAAAGAGAAAACTGCAGGACCATTCCAAAAGATAGTTACAATGCTGATTTGAAAATTAAATGCATACAGATTTTCATAAACAAACTATGCCTTAAATGCTTGACAGCAGTACATAAAAAACTGTCCTGCATGAGTTTCCTCAAAGACCAATGATGAAAATAGTACTAAAATTAGGGCAACATAGGGTACCAAGGTAGGTTTACTCTTATTCTTTAAATAACTTGTTTACTCAGAGAACAAAAATTTGATTTAGTCCTCCATTTAGATTTACAGTTAGGTCATCAAATCGCAGGAAGATGTGATATTAATAACAAGAATGTTAGCAATCATTCTTGGTATACAGAGTTTCTGAGCATACTTATTTCCCACACCCTGCCCCCACCATGAAAAACTAACACATTAGATACACAACTAAAACTACTGCACACTATGATGACTAAAACCAATCTCCTAAGAAATTTTCTGCCATTTTCATAGTAAAATAGAAATACCAGTTATTCCAGAATACACACTTAAACTCTAGAAGAACTTGCTCTGAAACTTGCAAAAGTTTAGATGTTTAAAAGAAAAAGGAAAGAAGAAAGGAAACAAAAGGAACACAAATGGAAGCACAAAATGCTGGAGGCTGGGGGACACTCCATAGCGGCGTGACTATGCATTTGCCTGCCCTGTCGTCCTACACTCACTCTTCTGCATCAATTATCAGCTACTGTCAAACACAGGATGCACAAGGCAGGAGTGACCCGATACAGATGTTCTTATGCTCAAAAGCTAGTAAAAAGGCCAGAGGATAAGCCCTTCCCAGATCCACAATATTCATTACATTAATATAGAAATTAAATTAATACTTTCCAGAATATCAACTATGAATTTGAATAGTGACCTAAGTTTATCATAATGGTTTAAAAAATTATCTTCAACTCCTCCGTCCCCTTTTCTTCTTTTCTGTCACCAGTTCTAGAACAAATAGTTCAGGACAGTCATACATTTCAGTCGCTTTAACAAAAGATATACTGTGACTGCTTCACATGATGCAGCTATCACTTGATGAGCGTATGAGGCAAATCTCCTTTCAAAAGGATTCTGATCTTGTATTTCTCTGAACATTATGAAATTGACAAGCAAGTTAATAGCAATATCACTGACATTAGAAGAAAATCCATGAAAGGATAAAATATGATCATATCTAAGAACATTTTCCCAACTAAGATTCGGATTTTATTCTCTGTATCATTTTATAATTTGTTCAATAACCCAAAAGGTGTTGTCCAGTTAAATGGCCCTTCCTGATAACCTCCAAACTGCCAGGAGGCAGGAGCACAGGGTGTCACATAAGAAGAAAAAGCCTAGCAATGTTAGTTAGCAGAAGTAGGATAACCCAGTTTGCTGATGCAGACACGAAGGGCAATTTGGCAAATCATGGAAAGAAGAAAATAGTATCATCTTCAAACTCTAATAAAGGGACACAGTTAGAAACTACATGTAATTCACAAACTGCAACAGGAAACCTTTACGCTGTGGCAAATGTTCGATATGGTAACTACTCCTCGTCAAATGCTCTAACCAGAACATTTCAAAATACTGCACAGACTGACGGTGCTTGGGAAGTCTATACCCTCATACTAGGGCCAGGACAGGTCTCATCGATTTGTAGCTCTGACCGTTCAAGACTTTTACTCTTTCTCCTGAAAAGGTCATTTTCAGAGAAGGGACATGAATTGTCATATGCGTAACACAACAAGATCCAAGAACAATTCTTTAAACACAGAAGACACCTAATTTGTTGGTCAGTTTGAACTTTGAAAAAGATCTATCCCACTGAAGTAATAGGCTAACCTAAAAAACTGAGCTGGAAACACTACATTTATGGAAACAGCAAATTTTTTTTTTCCATTTCATTGGGAAAAAAAATCCCAGTAAGTCTGCTCATGAGATTCACATATGGTTTGCATAAAGAAAGAGATGAACACATTCTAAATTCTCTAGATACAAGGTTGCAAAAGCTGAATTCTGACTTCACTAATACTCAAGAGATAAAAAAGGAAAAAGATTACTTACGGATTTAATCACTTTTTAAAAAGAACAGTAACTTCCAGGCAACAACTGTTCTTGATAGTCCTCTATTTTTATACATTAATTATTTCTAAAAATATATATGCATTTTTATTTATAGTCTGTCTACACTCCAAACAGGAAACCAATCTTTTATGCAGCTGAAAAAAAACCATACAAGATATTGTTTGGATTTTCACCATACATCTTTAAATGAAGATATTAATGACATTATTCTCTATTACTCTTCTATAATTATTATGCATTCTTCCATAAATCAAGACTATATTCATTTTGCTTTAAAAACCGAGTCTCTATGCACGCATAACTTCTACTAATCATTCTGTAGTCTGAAATCAACAGCTGTATTTCATTTCACAACAAATAAAATTTATGCAAATGGCATATAGAGATGTATCTCTTTCATTTTAAGCTAAGAAGTGCTAACTGACAGTAGCCACTTCAAACATGGGTTAGTAACTGTCCTAGCTCATCTTTACCGTTTTCCCATCCTTTTGGTTTTAGACACACAAAGTTACTCAAAGTATCACTGAAATATCATGACATTTTGTTAGCTACCCGCCTCTCCAACAGAAAGTGAGTTCAAAATCTTTGTGCTTTTTATTTTACATCTCAGGCAATTAAGCCTATTTAATTTCTATTAAAAAAATAAAACCCAGCATTTAAAAATAACTTTCTGAAATGTTGCAGGGCCCAAGTAAGTGGTCATATGTAGCTAAAAGCACAACAACAACTAGCATGTGGACTAAAATGAGCTTAGACTAGTCTAGACAGTAAAGAACAAAATCAGTAAATTTAGAAACTTTTAAGAAAACTTTCATAAAGGCTCTATCACTCAGACTAATTTGCTAATGAATGACGCTGATTCCAAGGATATTGCTGTTCTGGTAGAATTTGGAAGAAGAGATATCCTCATAATATTTAGATACCAGAACCTATTCATTCAGGCCACTGCTGAGATGCAGCTTGCTGCATTCTGAGGAACATAACAGAAGCATAAGAACACGAGTCCTAACAGTAGACTGTAATCACATAACTTAGAAAATACAACTGTAAATATGTTTTTTATTCTTTACGGCTAGGTTTTGGGTTGGGGTGTGTGTGTTAATTGGGTTTTCTGCTTGGTTTTTTAATCCACTTCCTCACTTATGCATCTTTACCAGCGTTAATCCTCTTTCACCAGATGCAAAGATATGGAGAATAGGCTCTTCAGTGATCATGCACTGAAGATTTGCTCTTACTTTTTTCCTGATGCCTTCTACCCAAATTTTCCATCACCACAACATGGCTGGCAAATGAAAAAAAAAAAAACATTTAAGCAGTACATGTGCATATACTAATACTACAGATTTTTAAACCAGAATAAAGCAAAATACATTTTTATTCTGAGAGTTAAAGTTACGTGTTCTCCAGTTAAAACAACTGGTCAAATATCAGCCATCGCTGGTGTAGCAGTGTGATGGCACCTTCTCTTCTGTATAAAAAAGTCAGACAGGAGTGCTGCAAATTCACCTGCTCTACAGTAAAAGCATCTGCCTACCCGCATGCAGTTAAAAACACTTCCGATGAAAAGCAAACCTCTTCTTTTATCTAATCTTTTGTGTAGTTATGAAAGCCTCAAGTCACATGCTTATGTCTTCATTGTAAGAAGCTAACTAGTTCTAAGGTAGATGACTTGTGTCATTTATAATTTTTGTTTTTAAAGTCTCAGGCAGGAGTCTCAATTAGTATGAAAGATAAATGCCTATCTTATTTTTTCAGTACATTCCCCCAGTCTAGTCAGCCACCATTTCAATCCAAATTCTCAAGC
Organism: Nycticryphes semicollaris; assembly: GCA_013400055.1. Classification (NCBI taxonomy): domain Eukaryota; kingdom Metazoa; phylum Chordata; class Aves; order Charadriiformes; family Rostratulidae; genus Nycticryphes; species Nycticryphes semicollaris. Next base: position 31,311 of record VXBJ01005982.1, read on the forward strand.
TATTCTGTAATTCTCTGGAACATCATTCTTTTCCGCAGCGTTTGAGGTTGCGTGGATATAGTCAGGTGAAAACCAGCAATTTTTCCACTACCACTGACTTTCCCACTTAAAAGAGAAAAACTCTATCTGACATCGAGCATCTTTTCTATGTTCTTAAGGGAAAACTTCCGAGATTGCTAGGTAATGGGTGAAGTATGCATGAACACCATGAGATTGGGCAAATAAATGTAGTTCTTTCTGGTAACGCTATCATTGACATAGCTTCTTTGTTTACTGTAATTATGATGAGGGGTGTGTTTCTTTACACAGCATCTACACCGCACAGGCTATGATGGAAAAAAAAAAAGTCCTTACACTAAGCATTGCATTAATCTCAAAATGAGGTGGAGGGGAGGGAAGGAAAAAACCTGAAGAATATTTATGACCAAGACGAAAACATTCATATCAAGAAGGTGTCCACAACTAGAGATTTTGGTACTTCAACAGTTTCTACGATTCACATGGCGAGAAGGGGAGAGCAGAATGGTGGAAAGCAGAATAATATAATGTCGTGGAAATACTGCATTGCTTAAACACCTAAGAAGCTATTAATACCAATTGCAGAATAATCTCTTTTGCCAAATATAAATAGAAACCACAAGATATTAGAACAGTCGTTTTATTCTCTGTCCTTCACAAGAAAAGTACCGACATTTCTTGGCCGATCTGAACCACAACAGCAAAAACAAAGAACTCACCCACAAAACTAAATTTAGTGGTGCTGTATACATAAACTTTAAAGACAGATATGAACACAGATCTTGAAAAACATGGTAGTGCTCAGCTCCTACAAATACTTTAATGCTAGGTAAGCAAGTCCTAAGGTTTTAGAGTTGCCTTTTGTTAAGATATTAAAATGTGGTTCCTGTTTTCAAGAAATGAAAAGTGAAATTTCTGTAAGCACAACCACTTTAGTAATTCTGAAAGTCTTAAGATTGTAAATGCTGTAATACCATAAAAAGCAAAGTCAAAGGTACACGAGTGTTATTGATCTAACCAAGTCAGTGCATTACACAACTCCAAAACAATGGTCAACTAAAGCACAAGTGCAGACAGGAAAGGTAAGCATACACCTTAATTCTGGAGTGACTATACTCATCACCTCTGACTTTCTTGCTTTTAAAACCTACCAAAAGTTTACACATTGCCCAGAAAAGTTAGCAGGCCACCATCACTGATCACTTCCCTTTTGGTCTCCCTATATTAAAAAACAACCAATATACAAAAATAACACAGTAGAAAATTTCTCAGATAGGAAGACATGTAAGATCTCACTCCAGCTGTTTTACAGGTTGCTCCTTTATATCTCAGAAGAACTGAAAAAAAAAATGTTAATAATTATCTTTTTGCTTCTATTGTAGCTTCTGTGTTACAGAGTCACAAACAAGGGAGCAAAAACCGAGCTCTTGCTCTAACACAAGCATCCTGCTATAGTCACCCATCATAATGATGGCATACTGCAAAGCAGGGCAAAAGGTTTTGTTTATTTGGGTATTTTTACAATACTGTTTCTATGGTGTGGTAGAGCCCCACTTCACTTTGGTCCCACTGCGAGTTTTGGGCCCCTTACCACAAAAAAAGACACTGATGTTCCTTGGAGCAGGTTCAGTGAAGGGCAAAGAAGCTGGTGAGGGGTGGGGAAAACCAGTCTTATGAGGAGTGGGCTGATGGAGCTGGGGTGGCTCAGCATAGAGGAAAGGTGGTTGAGGGGAGACTTTCTCACTCTCTACAGCTACCTGAAAGGAGGGAGTAGAGAAGTGCGGGGTCGGTCTCTTCTCCCAAGTCACAGGTGACAGGACAAGAAGAAATGGTCTCAAGTTGCACCAGGGGAGGTTCAGACTGAATATTATGAAAACTTTTTATCCTGAGAGGGTTATTAAGCATTGGAATGGGCTGCCCAGGGAAGTGGTTGAGGTACTGTCCCTGTAGGTATTCAAGACAGCTTGACATAGTGCTTAGTGCCATGGTTTAGTGATTTATTTTTTTTTATCAGACTCAGGTTAATGGTTAGACTACTTGATCTTAAAGGCCCTTTCCAACTTAGACAATTCTATGTTTTGATGATTCATATTTTTAAGCCAGACCATGTACTGCAAGTGTACACAAAGAACGTAAAGGCTTTCCTTAACAGTATTGCCATTAGCGTGGAAGAACTACCTCTGAACCACCAAGAAAGGATACAGCAGCTACCACACCTCTGCACTGGTTCCCTACTGCCTTAGTGCAAGCACTCAAAAAGTGTGGGTTTACACACACACACACACGCTACTTGAGCTCCCAGTACCAGACAGGTGCACAGTTGTCCCTCCCTCCTTCTTCCATACTGATGAAGGAAGCTGGAAACAGCATGGTCATCGAATCTCAAGCTGAATTTGGAAACAAAATTCATCCAGCCTTCTTTGACTATCCCGCAAATAACCCTTAAAAACGCCCGACATTTTTGTGGGCTGTAAACTGCAAATAGCATCCTGAGATGCTTGCCCTGCATGCAATGCATTACGATTTGCCATGTGGACACATGGAATCAAATACAACATGGTTTAAAGTCAGACAAGCACAGTAAGAAAAGTAAAACCATTCAGATCCTGTAAAGTCAAATGAAACTCTTCTATCTTTTATTATTACTGATGTGATACAAGGAAATCAAGGACAACAGAGGCCAAAAAAAAAAAAGGTAAAGGGTATTTTTTTTTGAGATAACACTGTGAAACTCACTCTCAGCAAGAAAAAAAAAAGTGTTCTCAGCTACTTTATCCACATCTCATGCTGTAGCTAGAAGCCTCAACATTTATAAAATATAGGGAATAGGCTGTACAAGAAAAACTGCTAAATCAAAGTAATATCTCGTAATGAATAATAAATGAAAGTAGTGATGTTGGAGAAAAGTAAAATTCAGCTCATTAATGAGTACAGTATCAGAAAGTAAAACACTGTTACCCTCAAAAAGGAGGAAATAAAAGCCTACAGACATGAACAGCACTTGACCATCAGCACTTGGCACCCCTGTATCTCTCCAAAGCTTCTGTAAGCTAACAAGCTGTGTTCCTAACAGCCACTGCAGGCTCAGAGCTACAGGAATCCAAGAAAATCCACGGATCCCTGAAGGGAAGGACATTTAAAGGAGCCTTACTACAGATAAGGCAGAACTTGCAACTAGGCAAGTTCTGAACTACTTACGGCTTCGCAACCCAAAGGCAAGAGCTGAAACTCTCAAGAATATAAGAGGTTTTTGTCATCCAACAGGATAAGGCAATTCAATTACAGAAGCAAGCAAGGAACTTAGCAGCAAATGAAGCACGGATTACAGAGGCCTTTTACAGTGCACAGAGCTTTGAGAGGTATTCTGTGATTCAGCTTAGAACACCTGTAAAACAGTTAGAAATGAAGATGAATTATGCTAGAAGCATATAGTACTTACATAGTGTTTACATACACAACCATGACTGGACTCAATAGAAGAATTCCTACAAAATGCATTAACCTGGTTGATAACTCCAGTTGTCCTTTTTGGCCTTAAGAAGTTACAGGCATGACTTCAGTAGTCTAATTAAAACAACCTGCCTCATCCCATCTCTAATTCCTCCCAAATGACTGTAATGGGACTTGCACTGGTGGCAAGTCTGTCCTCCTTGTCCTTTTCTGTTCTATTCTGAGCAGGTAATATAACACAAGGCCAAAACCTGAGTACTCTGAACCCAAATTATTAATTACAATTTAGTAATGAACAAAAAACATAACATGTGACCTTAAGTAGACAAAAACAATGGGTCTCACCTGTATCTGCACAGTTTTTTCTTACTATGCCCAACAATATTTTTGCTGGGGACATTTTTTCCAGAGCTGATTATCATTGGAGCAAACTGATTTTCTTAAGAAAATTATCATCCCAAAAGGTTTACCAGAATCTTCTGGAAATATGGGGTACAGCCAGGCTGAGTGGCCCAGAAGTTTAAAAAAAAAAAAAACCCGAACAACTAAACAAAACTCCAACAACCCAGAAACAGCAAACTACAGACTTTACATTATCATCTCTCACCACACTAATCCTGTACATAAGAGTTCACACACACTTAAAATGCACCATCATAAAATATGTCTTTAATAAAAATTGTTATATACCACTTTTTAAAAGACAGAGCACCAAGCTCCAAAGAATAAAACTCTACTATACCATGCAGGATAAAAACATATAAGAGAACAACATGGTATCTTCCACATAACATGAGCAACTCTCAAACTACAGCAGCAAAGACCAAACAAAAAGCAAGCAAAGTAGACCAGCTCTACAAGCAGCACTGCACTTGCCAAACCTTGTTGCAACAAAGTCAGGAAGAAGGAGGACCAAAGTAGCACAAACAGGGCTAGTACTCTCCCCTCATCTATTATTAGTTCCGAGATACTTAATAACAGCACTAGCCTCTTGCATGGGAAGAGTGTATTTAGTACACCATCCACAGGTATGGACTAGTGAAGGTCTAACTTTTATGCTAAGTCATGTTCATCAAACCATCACTAATACGAACCTACTTAAAACAAGGCAATACCAATATAATTTCAGATGTTTGTAATAAAGAGGCAACTGTGACTAGAAACATATGGCTGAGGCACAGTTTACGGTGAATGGTTTTTCGCATTAATCACAAAAAGTTCAGTCTTTCTGGGGAAACAAAAAAAATGAAAATATTCTTTTAAGTTACTGAAAACATGAGCTCTGTGGAAAACTGATGTGCTCAACTTAGTGAATCGAAACAATGTCTTATTAGTACTGAACTGGGGTAACAATCTGAAATATTTAAACTAATTGCTTATATAACTATTGTAACAGCTGGAAAAACAAACATTTATTGTGTTCAGTGTGGAAATCAAGTTATCATCTAGCTTGGTTAATGTCTTGCTGAGACTTTTGAACTTCTTGCTTTTGTTTTCTCTTTAAAATTATGTTAACTCCCAGCGTGACTAGCTATGTGATTACTGATCAGTCAGCTGTAATTTCTCTGACAAAAAAAGAACCAACACCCTCACTCATCTGATGAAAAATTCACAACTAAATTTGAAGCAGCTTCTTAATCAACTGCAACCACCACAACAGTGACTTTTTTTTTTTAAACTAGGACTAATACAACCACAGTGCAAGATATCTTTTTTACCTGTATTAAAAATTTGTTCTGCATCACCTGAGAGTCTCTTTTACAATATGATACATGACATAGTTATACTGCTATTACTACAGGTCTCACGGAATCAGCAGGTGGCTGAAAACACCTCATGGCAAAAACCAGTATCATCAAATTCCAAGTAAAACATTTCAAACAGACCACATCTAAAAATTACCACTCCGGCATTTAATTTTTTTGTAATTGTTCCTTCACATCAAAACACTTCAGTATGTTACATAACAAAAAAGTTACTAAACCCATTCATTAAAATCCTGATTCTGCAAATTTCATAAACAGATAACACTGCTTACAGTAATAATTATGTCATGTGTTTGAACTGGTAAGGCCCTTGTTCCACATTTCCTTAATGAAAGTTTCACTTGTTTCAATTTTAAAGACAATGTTTCACTAAAGCAATCATGTCCATTTGGAGACGTGGTGGGAGGAGACAAAGCCTGTTTCTTTAAATTGAAAAAAAAATTCAGCATTTTTCTCAGCTGTTAAATACACTTGTAAATACGAGACGTATATACCAAGATAACCCTCAGCCCATTGTAGAACTGCTTAATAAAAGAATTCTAAACACCACACTGGGAGGAAAAATAAAAGGAGGTGGAATTGTTGATACAAGCTCTTACTGAGCTTGAAAAACGTTATTGATGCTGCGAATATTTGTACTTTACATTTCAAAGTTTGCTTTTTTCTCATCAATTCTGTCATCTCCCTGCCTACTTTTCAAAAAAAAAGATCTACTCAGGATAGCAACAGCCCTGGATCTCCTAAGGCAGAACAGTTATACTCCAAGCATCAACTTTATTCCCTCCCCCAGACCAAGACCAATGCCCCAGGGAAGATCATTGATTCTAGTGGGCCAGTTTGTTTTCTGTATTTCACTTGGCTCTTTAGGAGAGTCTAACCCTTACCTGAGCCCTCATCAAGACAAAATAAATTACACATCTGGGTAGGGAATGCGTTCCTATGTCTGAGACAAAATGTACTTATTGTTGTTTCTTCCTTCCTCTTATCGTTCCCACACATCTGAGAGCAGTGAAGGGAGTTAGAAGCAATTTAACACTGTACAGGAGAGATGAGTACCATGACAGCAAGGGGCTCACGGCAAGCCCCCCGGCCAAGCCGGCATAGGTCAGGTAGGGATATGCGACAAGGGCTGGAAACAGGACCAGCAGCCACCGCCGCGGTGCTCCCCTGAGGCACAAGGCCCGGATTCACCAAACCGAGCCGGCGGGTGCTTCGGCAGCGAGGCCAAGGGGCAGGCGGACCCGCTGGGGGCCGGACGCTGCTATCACCTCCGTCTGCCACAGCGGCCTCCTACGAAAACAACACCAGAAGCGGCCGTGGCAGCTCTGCCCACACGCCGGGGCTCGCTCCCCTCGGCTCTGGCCGAGGCAGGCCAGCCCTGCGGCCCCGGCACCGCACGGCAGTAGGGGCTGAGGAGAGGTTTCCACCTACGGGCAGCTCCGCTCACTACAAGCCGCCGGGCAGCCCACCGACGCCGGGCACCGGCACCCCGCTCCCTCTTCGCCACCTCCCCCCGCCGCCCACCGAGCTCCTGCGGCCGCCCCGGAGCAGCAGGCCG
>VXBJ01005983.1:10760-24666 GCA_013400055.1 Nycticryphes semicollaris
TTTTAATAACTGAGTCTTAGAATCACAAAATAATTAGAACTGGAAGGGAACTCTATGTGTCTTCCAGCCTCACCCATCTGCTCAACAACAGGCTTACTCTAACAGTGAATCAAGCTACTTAGGGCATTGTCTGGTTGATTTTGATTCAATACTTCATTTTGTTTTCTGATGCTTCTCTTAAAACTTGAAATTTTTCTTTGTACCTATTCTCTCCCCAAAGAAATTGGTTTACAACTATTCACGATCAATTATACAGTTAAAAACAAATGGGCTTAAATGGAACGTTTTCAATATTCCAGTTTAGTGGCTTCAAAATAATTTCTGTAAGGTATTTGGGGAGTAAGTGGCAGAAGATGCATAGAGGAAAAACTTAAGTTTTTGTCTAGTCTGAGCTGGTAGGATATATTAGACCATGGGAAAATCTCTTCTAGCTGAAGAAACAGATGTGATCCATTAAACAGTTGGGGTTTTTTTGTGTTTACTTCACATACAAGTACAAGAAGATTTTCAGTTAGACAGAAGTTAGTAAGCACAAAACAACTTTTGAAAATGAGGTTTGAGATCCAAAGAAATTCTACTCCGGAATTTCTGAAAAATTTACTCTATTTAATGTACCCTAAATTTGTGGTTATGAATAAAGGTTATGTGGTTATGCTATGAGGTGGCCGAAAGACCTACAATGAAATTACATATATAAAGATAGCATTCACAGAGCTCCGAATCTTTCTTTCTATTCTGTGAAATTATCTAATTGTCTGAAATGTAGAAATAGAAAGGAAAAAGTGGCCTTTTAAAAGCCCTTTTTCATTTATGATCAAGCTTTGTAGTGCCCTACTACACTGTGCAGCTCTTTTTTATAAAAAAATCTTTTGAATTTTTATACACAAGTGTGTATAAAAACATAATTTTTTTTTTAATTCAGGCAAGATAATGTTTAGGGTAATACAGCAGCCTGTTGGAAGTGCTCTTGTTACACAGTTGTGAATGTGAAGTTTTGCAGAAAGCTAAGGGAATTTTCTTCTACATACTGGTCTTTCTTCTATGGTTAAGTGATTTATTTAGTGTTGCTGTAGGTATGACTTGTGCTTTACAGACATTTATAAAACTAGTTTCCTAACCCAGGGACCTTGGCTTTGCAGAAATTTATTGCTTACTTCCTTCATTCATGCCTACTTCAGGGATTTACAGTTTATGAAGTGGAATTTCAAATATTTCTTTGATTCCTCTGTTTTACTATTTGCATGGCTATTTTAATTTTTCCTCTCTGATGTGTAAATAATTATACTGAGTTATCTTCTATCCATAAATATAATTCATCTACAAATAAGCAATATATTTAAAATTTTTAAAATCTTATTTATAATTAGTATTTGATTTGCTTTTTAAACCATCCTCAAGCATATCACTTTATTTAAAAGAAATTAAGCAACTTTATTAGCAAGGATCAGAATAGTTATACCACCAGTACTTCATTTTGCAGCAAACCCTGTGACAAATGTAGAAATACTCAAACACAGTGCTAACACAGAGAAGAGGGGCCATTATGGCTGTTTTTCCACACATGCTGATTTCCATATCTGCTTGAGCTGATAGAAAGTTGAGTTTTCAAAGATACTGGTGATTTAGAGTGCTGCATTTAGCTCTTGAGGTGTTTACGAGTATAAGACTCTCTGTGTTGTGCCAGAGCAAAGATCCTTCCAGTCCAATACACTTCTCCAGGGTCTTAAGCATATGCTTATGACTGGAAGAGTAAGATGAGCAGCCCTTTTCCTCTACCATGTTTTATTGGTTTTCTGCAGGCTACAAACTTTTGCTTTTCTAATTTAGATTCTGCTGGAGACGGTAGGATAGAAATGGTCCAGTTCTTCCTTCCCCCAAACAAGGAGCATTGAAAGCTGTAGGGGCAGACAGGGACAGACCACAGGTCAGGACATCGGGCACCTCCAATTTTTTGATGTTACTTGGGTCCACTTATTTAGGTTCCCTATTTGTTTTTAATTGCATAAATTAGAGAATGGCCATTATACAAGAAGTTCATACAACAATGTTGCTCTGTTGTGACTACTGAATCACAGAATCACAGAATCATGGAATTGTGGAGTTGGAAGGGACCTCTAGAGGTCATCTCATCTAGTCCAGCTCCCCTGCTATAGCAGAATTGCCCTGAACACATCACTCAGGACAGCATCCAGGGGGTCTTGAAAACTTCCAGGGTAGGGGATTCCACGACCTCCTTGGGCAGCATGTCCCAGTGCTCTGTCACCCGCACTGGAAAGAAGTTTTTCCTCATATTTGAATGGAACCTCCTATGTTCCAGCTTGTGCCTGTTGCCCCTTGTTCTGTTCAGTGGGAACCACTGGCTGGCTCCATCCTCCTTCAACCCACCCTTTAGGTACTTGTAAACTTTGTAAAGGTCNCTTATATATATAAAAATATATATATGGAGTAATGGCTACAGTACATTGCTCAGAATCTCTTCATAGTGCAAATAAATTGGACTAAATGACTTCTATTTTAATGTTTCATCTGCTGGGTGCTTGAATTCAATTCATTGACTGCAAAACAGTTGTTCTCTTGGTTCCATCTAGTCTAGATCCCTTTTAAGTCACATTTGACACATTTATTCTTCATATCAACCATCTAATTTTCAATAATATGCAATTAACTCTCTCTCATGGCAATCTGTTGTCATTCAGCCTCTCAGTGTGTTATCACCAAATGAAAAGCAGAGCAGCACTGATTTCCAGTGATGCTCATAATTGTTATCCCATTGCAAAGCACTTTCTGCTTGTCAAAATATGACATATTGACTGCCCAATTTTCAAAAAAGCAAACTCCACTGTAATGGCATATGTTGTTTTGTGGCTCTTAATATGTGTAAGTGTGCCTTGTTTGGACATTCATTACTATAACTCCCCAAAATCAGAACTGGTGAAAAAGTATGTGGAAGTTTATTACACTGAGGAAACGCTGATACTATGTCAAGTGGTAAGTGCATATTTAATAGGTAGACTTGCCTAAACAGAAATGAAATCCTAGAGTGGACCCACAGGCCATATTTCTTGTATACCTTCTTTTTTATCCAAATAAACTGTTTGTAACAACAAACAGTATTTTTAAAAAACCACCAGAGATAAAATTAAAGCTGTTATCTGAGTGTTTTCTTTAGACTTAAGTTCTGTCAGTCATTCTGCTGTACTCAAATGCCCATCGCGGGACTGAAAGTATTGATGTCTCATGATCCGAGAATAACATTAACTGACCAGCAATTCTGCTGCAGTTCAAATTTTCACTGACCCCTCCTTCCTTAAGAATTTGTTGCACAGGAAAGAGAGAAAATTGTCTTTATTTGATGCTTATAAAACTGTTCCAATAAGTTGAGAAATTTTTATCTTGTAACTTAAAAATGTTTTTTTTTTCCCTGCTATGTACCCCTTGTAGAGGGCATAAAATGAGAACTATTTTAAATATTGATATTTGTCCTAATTAGTCATATTTTCAGTGAATAATGTGCATCCATGGCCATTTCAACAGCTTCTGGACAAGTAGAGGGAGAAACGTTACTATACATAAAGAAATTAATGTATGAGTTGCACTATATCTCAATATCAAATTCCTGAAATGTTCAGAAGCAGCATGTTTTCTCATGAATTCAGAGACTGTCAGTGACTTAAAGACCCNCCCAGCTCTCTTAACCTTTCCTCATAAGGGAGATGCTTCAATCCCTTCATCATCTTTGTTGCCCTAAGCTGGATTGTCTCCAGTAGTTTCCAGTCTCTCTGATGTGCTCCACTCAGAGGTTTTTAGAATTTGTGTAAATATAACTATTGTGAATTGTATGCATATACAGGGACAATTTTCTAGCTGAACGAGGTGGCTGATACCTGGATGTACTACAGGATATATGCATGCAGCTTAGTAGCACAGCTGAAACCATGAATGCTATTTTTTAAAATAGTTACATTTGACTATATTGTATTCTGCTTATATATATAAAAATATATATATGGAGTAATGGCTACAGTACATTGCTCAGAATCTCTTCATAGTGCAAATAAATTGGACTAAATGACTTCTATTTTAATGTTTCATCTGCTGGGTGCTTGAATTCAATTCATTGACTGCAAAACAGTTGTTCTCTTGGTTCCATCTAGTCTAGATCCCTTTTAAGTCACATTTGACACATTTATTCTTCATATCAACCATCTAATTTTCAATAATATGCAATTAACTCTCTCTCATGGCAATCTGTTGTCATTCAGCCTCTCAGTGTGTTATCACCAAATGAAAAGCAGAGCAGCACTGATTTCCAGTGATGCTCATAATTGTTATCCCATTGCAAAGCACTTTCTGCTTGTCAAAATATGACATATTGACTGCCCAATTTTCAAAAAAGCAAACTCCACTGTAATGGCATATGTTGTTTTGTGGCTCTTAATATGTGTAAGTGTGCCTTGTTTGGACATTCATTACTATAACTCCCCAAAATCAGAACTGGTGAAAAAGTATGTGGAAGTTTATTACACTGAGGAAACGCTGATACTATGTCAAGTGGTAAGTGCATATTTAATAGGTAGACTTGCCTAAACAGAAATGAAATCCTAGAGTGGACCCACAGGCCATATTTCTTGTATACCTTCTTTTTTATCCAAATAAACTGTTTGTAACAACAAACAGTATTTTTAAAAAACCACCAGAGATAAAATTAAAGCTGTTATCTGAGTGTTTTCTTTAGACTTAAGTTCTGTCAGTCATTCTGCTGTACTCAAATGCCCATCGCGGGACTGAAAGTATTGATGTCTCATGATCCGAGAATAACATTAACTGACCAGCAATTCTGCTGCAGTTCAAATTTTCACTGACCCCTCCTTCCTTAAGAATTTGTTGCACAGGAAAGAGAGAAAATTGTCTTTATTTGATGCTTATAAAACTGTTCCAATAAGTTGAGAAATTTTTATCTTGTAACTTAAAAATGTTTTTTTTTTCCCTGCTATGTACCCCTTGTAGAGGGCATAAAATGAGAACTATTTTAAATATTGATATTTGTCCTAATTAGTCATATTTTCAGTGAATAATGTGCATCCATGGCCATTTCAACAGCTTCTGGACAAGTAGAGGGAGAAACGTTACTATACATAAAGAAATTAATGTATGAGTTGCACTATATCTCAATATCAAATTCCTGAAATGTTCAGAAGCAGCATGTTTTCTCATGAATTCAGAGACTGTCAGTGACTTAAAGACCCAGCTTTTCTCATTTGGGTCTTCTTTGGGAAATGATTTCATAATTTCAAGCTTAGAGTCCTTTGTCCCTGTAGGTCTCCATAGATCTTTCCTTTTTCTTATGCATAGACAGTGCTTGTGGCATACAGAGACAGAGCTACACTACTTTACTTCATCTTCTTACATCTTCCTGTAAAGGACATCTGACTGTGTCGTCAGGAAGATTTGGTTGCAAGGTTGTTCTACAGCAAAGAAAATAATTCTTCTACCTTTCCTCTACATTGCTTGCATACAGGAGAAGGTTGTATCTAAAGGAAAGGTTAGATTAGATGAGAATGCCTGAGATGCCTCAGTGCTATACTTTTTAGTGATGTTTCTTTATACACCAGCTACTTGCAAATCACCAAATACAATACCACTAAAAGCAATCTCTGTATTATTTATTGTTCATGTTCATTTCTTCAAGCTCTTTTTTGCATAGTTTTGAAACTGAAAATAGAAGTAGCTTTTTAAAAAAACCTTATCCATTGTTGTCTGGAAAAGCAGCAGAAGACTGAAATGAGGTATCACCAACACCATCATTGCATTGAAAAGAAAATGATGTTGAATTTTGGGACATGCTAACGTATTTCAGTAAGGTAAAGGAAAGTTGTGTAGTCATTTTGCATTAATTAAAATTACTGCTGTTCAATTATAACCTAAATTATGGTATTTTAGAAAAATCAAATTGTAATGTGATACTTTTATCTATCATAAAACAAAGAGGGTTTGGGTTTTTTTCCCACATGAATATATTTTCAGTGAGATGCTTCTGTCTTTGACAGACATTTATCCTCCCACACAGTCATTTGCACGTAGCAAAGTATATGCCATTGCCACTATATCGCTTTTATCACTCAGTGGTATAGCTGCAGTCCTAAGGGAGAGAAAAAAATTTAACAGTTCCTTGCCTCATAATAATAAATTCTACTTTTCTTCCTGACATTTTTGACATGCTTCTGGAGGAAGTGTTGAAAATACCTAGCTTGAAAACTAATTTCTCTGGAAATGTACCGTATGTAAATACATTATCTCTAGTTCTATTCCAAATTCATTGAGGATATGATACTAAGAGTGGCAATATTTGGTAATATGAATTACCATCCAAAGATCTGATTAGATCTAACCATTCAAAGATCTAATTGTTCTAGCTGTATTAAACCTACTTTGGGTCTGTCTGTTGCCTGAAAAAATGCAGTATGGAGTCCAAGGGAAAACTGATGTTTCATTTAGAAAAAAACTGATATTTGTTAAAAAAACCCAAACCAACACACAAACAACCCTCTAGAAAATGAGAACTCACTTAACTTCATTATAGATTTTGATTCCTGGAAAAAAATTGCAGCTCAATTTTTTAAAATTTCATAGTTCACTTATGTTTCATATAAAGGGCATTTTAAATATTTAATGTATTGTCCTACTGTTTTTAACTCTTTAAAAATATTTCATGTTTCAAATGTGGGAATCACCTATCATATTCTGACTTCCCTGCAGACCAACATTTTGAGATGCACCCTGTCTGCAGTGATTCATTCCACATATAAGCATCACAGAGAGTTCAGTTAAGCCATCTGGTTTTTACAACTTGAAATAACGTTGCATCAGTAGCGCCTTACTCCTGCAGAGACTCTATTTTAGCTTCTCTTAGAGGAATTGATTTTAATTTTACATTCTTTAGTAGGTTTGAAGGTTTTTTCTTTTTTCTGCAATACTAGGGATATTTTCTGGGTAGAACATCTTTTATCCACAAAAAAACCCTCTCTTTCCTACTTTACAGTAATAAAAATAATCTTAAGAAGGAAAAACACGAACAGAAGTGACAAGAAACAATGGAAATACAATAGGGATTGTCCAAAGTTATCAAAACACATTTAAAAAACTCCAGAACAGGAAATATTTTTGACATTGTAAAGAGCTGCTGTTATTAAAAAAATAAACACAACCGAAAGCTATGTAGAGGCTAGAAAATACACCTTCATCCTGTTTATTCCTACAGGATTAAGTTATGGAATAATTTTGCTAATCTGCTGGTTTTCTGCAGCTAATGTGTGAGCAAAACTGGCCCATTTCAACCTAATGTGCATCAAAGGACATTAAATTTACTTTTCACTAAAGACATCAAAGAATTTGTACACACGGAATGGTGTTACGAATACAACAGAAAAAGCTGAAAATGGAGCTCTTGCCTTCTGAGGCATGAGAAGATGGAATTTTCTTCCACTTAGATACTCTAGGGCTTAATGAATCATAACCTTTTACATGTAATTTAATGCAAAACATTTCTTATGATTTGCTGTAGAGGTTGAGGAACCTGAGGACGTGCCACTTGGATCAAGTGCTGAAAACCTTATCACCCTCACCAGAGGCAAGCCGTGGGAAAGAAGTAAACAAGCTTGGTGAATACGGAACCCAGATAGCAGAGAGAGAAAGTGTAATGAACAGTATTGCTAGCAGCCTTGCTCGAGATGAATAGACTGTCTTTGTTCCTGTCATATATAGCATATGTTGTGCAACCCCCATGCAAAAACTGAGGCAGTGGAAATTTATTGCTAACCATCAGAATGGAGTCCTAAGTTGCCACAATTGGCTGGGATGTAACAGGTTTGTACTGCAATCTTATAATTCAGAAAGACCATTGTCCACAAAAAAATTTTTTTGGATAGTAGACTTCAGTTCTTCTGACTCTTACAAGTTCTTCCTGCCCCATTCTGCACTAGGAAATTATACTTTTTCAAAACTCCTTTAAGTCGGAGAAGCTAAACAGTATTACAGGAGCATTTAAAAGATTAGGAATCTACTAACTGTGAGGATTTACATTTAAATTCTAATTCAGCTGTAATAACTAATTCTTTCATTAGAGAACTCATGGATTATTGAAGGTGAATATCACAAATTACTGTATTTATACTGTATGATTAGTTAGAGGAAGAAATAAATAGACTGATGAAAGAATATTTCATACACAGAGAATTCAAACTACAGCAAAAACATGTGAGAAAAAAATTATCTGATAGATGCATCTGATCAAAGAACAACTTCATTTGAATACTTAGAATGGAATAATCGTATTGCCAGTTGGTCAGAATTCCTTTGTTCTGAAACATCTTAAGTCAAAATATGTTCTTCAGACCAGGACCTAAGGCACTTTTCACTAGTTTGAGGGGTACTTGGGTCAAGTTCTTTCATTTTCAATTTAGCCAGCTAGACTGATGCAATGTCCTTCTCTACCTTCTCAACTTTTCCAAATGTAAAAGCTTGGGGTTGATCTGAAAGTAGTCATCGTCTTGTAATTCTGTTATAGTGACATAATTCATAAAGTTCTGATTTTATTTTAATAAAAAATCTGAATATTGAAAAACTAATATGAATCAAAATTATTTCTCATTTTTCAGTCTTATAAATTGTGTTACATGAAAAAAGTTGATAGCTGCTTCTGAGGTATTTTTTTTAGTAATGCTATTTGCTATTATTGATGCTGAACTGCAATTTATTTATTTATTTGTGATGCTTTCCCTCATTATATGAAGTACATACAAACGGGAGTTTCTGAAAGATGAAAGAGGAGCAATGGCACAGTGCAGACATAACTAAACAACTTCTTTCTGCAGACCTTTCCGTTAACGTTAATACAGCACCACTTAGAATCATGAAAATACTGTTCATTCTAAATGCAAATTAGAACATTTGATATAGACCAGGAAAATACATAAGAATTGCAGTTCTGCTCAGATGATTGTTTCTGCACAGTTAAGCTCAAGTATTGCTTTCCTCTATCAGCAGATAATTCAGTGTTTATCGAAGAGAAACATTTTTTAATTATCTCACTACTATTCAAATATATACTGAAATAGTATTTTTTCATGCTTTGTACAGTATAACATCAGGAGCTTCAGGCCCCAACATTTTAAGTTTTCATTGTATTTTATTGATTGTCACATTCCAACATGCTTGGTCTAAAATGACTATAGTTAGGTAATTAACTACATTTCCCAAATGATAACAATGTTTTTATTGTTGTTTTTGTATCCTATAGCTTTGCAAACCAGTGTTTCCAACTGCAGGGATGTTCTTTCAAGAGGAACTGTAATAACACCATACTTAATCAGAATTTTTTTTCTTTCTGAAAAGCATTCTCTCAATAAAATACCGAAATGCATACAGACATTGGAAACCCTGAAAGGAAAATAATTTACTAAATGCTGGCAAAGTCACAGAATCAATATTCCTTGTGGTCACGTTTTTTCTAGACTCATTCTGGATGTTGTCTCCAAACATGCTGAAGAACAGGAAGTTATTAGAAGTGATCAACGTGGATTTAGCAAGGGTAAATCATGCTTGACCAGTCTGATAGCATTCTATGATGTTATAACTGGATGGTTGATGAGGGTAGAGCAGCAGGTGTCATTTACTTTGACTTCAGCAAGGCTTTTGACACTGTCTCCCATAACATCCTCATTGGGAAACTGAGGAAGTGTGGGCTAGAAGAGGGGACAATGAGATAGATTAAGAATTGGCTGTGTGACAGGACTCAGAGGGCTGTACTTAGTGGAGCAGGGTCAAGTTGGAGGCCTGTAACCAGTGGCGTCCCCCAAGGGTCAATACTTGGTCCAGTCTTGTTCAACATATTTGTCAATGACCTGGAAGAGGGGACAGAGTGTATCCTCAGCAAGTTTGGTGATGATACCAAACTAGGAGGGCTGGCTGACACTCCAGAAGGCTGTGCTGCCATCCAGCATGACCTGGACAGTCTGGAGAGCTGGGCAGAGAAGGCGGCCAATGGAATTCTGGGCTGCACAGGGAAGAGTGTGGACAGTAGGTCAAGGGANCACCAGGGGTGGTTCAGATTGGATATTAGGAAAAAATTTTACACAGAAAGGGTTATTAAGCATTGGAATGGGCTGCCAAGGGAAGTGGCTGAGGCACCATCCCTGGAGGTGACGGTGAGGAAAAGGTGAGGAAAAGAGGTGAGGAAAAGACAGGTAGACATAGTGCTCAGCAGTGTGGTTTAATAATGGGTTGATGTTTTGTTGGTTTTTTAATCATAGTTACGTTGATGGCTGGATTAGATGATTTCAAAGGTCCCTTTCAACCTAGACAGTTCTATGATTTTATGATTCTATGATTTTCTTTGTGTGTATGTCATTAGAGTGAAACTGGAGAAACAGAATGTGTGTGTTTGCTTTAATCAGATGGGGATCCTCCATTACTTGCTGTTTTGTTAATAGTAGTACTAGCCTAGGACAGGTAGTGGTCAGATGTCACACATCACAGAAACAAGTGCCAGTACCTTATTGTTTGGAGTGGTGTGTCTCGTTTGTAGCATACGTCACCTATAAACGCTGTCATCTGTATTTTTTTTAACATCCCTTTTTTTCCCCAGGGATTGTTGTCATAGGAATTTTGGATTCAACAACCTTGAAACCAGTAGAAGGATGATTCCTTATTTCACCAGCTTTAGCATTAGGCATAAGTCTTCTGACTAAATGAATTTGACAGTGAATGTTTTAAAGACATTTTGGAGAACAGAGAAAACCACACACAGAGAGGTATAATTTGCTGTTTTATTTTGCATTTTACAGATTTTCTGTATTACGTTGTTTATAGACCTGGAATGTAATTTTGATTTAGTACTCCATCTTGCATAATATAATTCAAATACATATCCAAACTGAGAACAACATGTTGTTGGGAATTTTACCTCACAAGTATTGACAGGTAATTGCACATATTGTTAAAGCATAGATAATTGCTAATCTCTAAGACAGTAAATATTATTTGCAATGAAACTCACAAGAGAAATGCCAGGAAAAGAAAAAAGTTGAAGCAATATAAAATATTAAATTGAGTCCACAGTCCAAGTAAAATAAAATATTATTTATTTATTGCTTAGGACTTGTTTCAGGATATTGCTGAGCAAAGAAGAAATTATTTAATTTATGATATTTTAAATGTAGCAGTTATGAATGTTTACAAGGTAATCATTATCTTTTCTTTTTCCCAGAATGAATTTAAAAGATACTTTTTTGTGTGCAAACTTGTAATGAAGTTCTTTGAATTCGGGATTATATTCAGAATTCTTATGCAGGGAGAGTGTAGTACCCTGAAGTTTATCAGATCCTGTTGAACACCAGTAAGGATTGCTTTGTATAACACTTCTACATATTTATTTCTGACTGACATATTTTATTGATTCCTTGTTACCCACAGGAAGTCTAACTGTGATAACACTGTTAAAGATGTCTGTGTTCTAAGATGTTTGTATTAACTGGGTATGAATGGTGTTTTCTTTTAGTTTTTCCTTGTAGCCCTGATATACATCCCATTTAACTTTATTGTATGTAAAATTATTTTTTCTCTGTGTTGTCAGCAATTTATAATTCATAATCTGTTATTTAAGCAACCATGTAAAACCTAATGGCATGAGAGTAGAAAGCAGAACATGTATTCTTGGCAAATGAGGGGTGAAACTAGGCTACTAATAATTAGGTTCACACACAACTTCTAATGATCTTCTCATTAACGTTTGTATCTTGGGCAACAGAACCAACAGAAACTTTTATTTATGACATCTTGAGTTACCAATTCTACTTGTTTATTACATACTTTCTTAAATAAACCAAATTCTCCCATTAGCCAAACGAATTGAAAGTATTTAGGTATGTATTGGTGAGTTTGAGGAAGTGTTTTTTTAAATGCTGATCCTAGTTCTTTATATGAAATATGTTGTACCTATTTTTAGGGTCTATAAAGAGGTTTTATGCTAATTGATCCTGGGCATTTAGCTCTGTGGAATAAGTATGTATCATGCTCTAAAGAATATAAGTGTGTATATATATACACAGGGAGTTTAAATGACTAATATACAAGTAATCTTGACTCTTACTTTCCATAGCTTTTGGTTGCCAGTTGTATTTTAACCTTGGATAGTTAAATATATGTATTAAGAGAATGTAAAACTAATTTAGAAAACTGTTCTAAGTTCTTGCACCCTATGTGCAGTTACAAAATTCAAGAATGAAAGATGAGAAAATCCATAACTTTTAAAGTATATGTTTAAATGCCTATTTAGAAAGATGATAAAAGTTCCAAATGAATGCACTAAGCAGTTGTCATAGCAAAGGAAAAAGCTCAATAGTTAGGTCATAAACATGATGGAAAATAAATGTGAAAAATCAACAAAAGCTTTGGAAAAAAGATGTTATGAAACAATGTAGAAGAAAGGAAGACTGGAGGAAACAAAAGAACTTAAATTAATTAGAATGATTTGAAAAAGGAGGAAGACAAAACAGGAAAAAATTAAGGTAGGGACACAAAACATTGGTAAGATGCTAATTTTCTGTTGGTGACAGATTCTAACAGCTGTGCTACTGGCTATTAGCATTTACAGTCAGCCGTAGGACTGACATAAAACATAATGATGTCAAATGGCTGTAAATACTTTAGTTCAAACAAACCAAAAAATCTGTCTATTCTAGATATGAAATCAGATTCTAATATAAATTTAAAAAAAAAGTGCTAATAAGAAGTCCATTCTTTCTCTTTATTAAACGCGAAAAGTTACAGAGGTTTTTTTAATTTTTCCCAGTCTTGATAGACATTGCTTTGATGTCAGCAATTAAATGACTGTATACTCTACAGGAAACTAACATTTTGTCTTAGAAGACAAATGAAATTGTTCCATTCAAAAATGAGGGTTGGATGATACTTAAGGGGAAAACTCATTGCAATTGTCCATTGAGTGTTCATGTAATGGAAGCATTGATTATAGTGTCTCTGTCTGAAATGACAAATCTGTGGATGATGTAGGAGAGGTTTTGTATTACCTGCCTCTGAGTGAATTCCTTCTTCTTTTTAGTCAGGTTTCTCTTTACTGTATTTTCAACATGAAGTCCCAACCTACAGTTTTGCATATAAAGTGCAAAAGCAAGCAGTATTTGAATGAATGAGATGAACAAAGACTGAACAACAATAGCACAGTACTTCATACCAGTATATATTACTCTGATGTTTTAATTTTAAAATCCAATAGTGTAATACAGAAATGTGAACATAATTCAAAGAATAATTTTAGTTCACTCTGTCCTAGCAAAGCTCTTTTAGTTTGTGGGTTTTTTTTCTATTTGTACAAATATGTGGGCATGAGAAGTTAGTACTGTTAGGAAAAAGACCCCTTTCCAAATCCTGAAGTAATTTGTGATATTGTTAATTGGTGATATTGTTTTTTATTTTTACACAGCAAATTACATAGACAAAATTGCTGATTCAAGCTTTTGTGCATAATTGCTTTGAAAAACTATACCTGTTTGTTATAATAGTCTGATACTACCTAACCTTAATTGAGAAAATTCACACTGGCTTTGAGTTGTAAGAAAACTTTGCAGTCTATCATTATTACTCTAGATGTAGTGTTATTTTGAGCAAGCTGAGGATGGCAGCTCAGTAACTGCTATTTGGTTTTGCAATATCATGTCTCAGTAGTGCTAATGATTCCAAGTCCTACATGACATAATGAGTCTTTGGAAGGGAAAACTGCAGTTCAGCAGGCTGCTGTGTTGTTTCTTTTTCTAGGATGTGCAAAACCCACAAACTTTTACTTAAATATCAGTATGTGTTAAGAGTTTGGATTTCCTTTATTTTGTTTGTG
>VXBJ01005983.1:28492-43378 GCA_013400055.1 Nycticryphes semicollaris
ATCCACTGGAGGTAATGGCATATCAATCTGTTTTAATTATATTTTGCTAATGTTTGAGAAAATTTTGAACAATGGTGCTTGTGAATTATACCATTATATTAATTTAACCGCAATGAAAAACTTGAAGGTTCTCACAAGTGTAATATAAACAACCTACATTACACTGGTGGTCTTCATACCCTAGCATAGTGGTCTTGTCTTGTGGTTGCTATGAACCATGTGCAATAGAAGGAACATCTAACAGTCATTTTGCTCTTTCAAAATTGAACAATTTTTGTATTTTTTTTTTCTTTTCAGGATATATGTGGGGTTTTGTATGTGTTTTAAGTAGCAAATCTATTTCTCCTCACAAGTTTTTAGCATCCTAGTTGGGCAGGAGGAATTGTTATTTATGGAAGGCAGGGGGACAATTTATCCAAAACCTGTTCAGCAGCAGTGAGGGTAGAATGGTCATTGAGATGTTATTCCATCAGTTCCTTTATAGTAAGGTGGCTCAGGCTGGAATCGTCAGATGTCTCAATTTTTCCCTCAGTCAAAATTCTTAAATAGTTGCATTATGTGTCTTTTATTCTTATATCACCCCTTTTCACACTGGAACCTCAAATTGGGGGCAGAATGTGTTTTTCGAAGGTGATGAAAGGGACATAATAAATGTTTCTGACCCTTGCTGTATGTACTCTCTAGACTTGAGATGTCTTTCTAGATGTAGCTATATGGTGATTACCATACAGTATCAAAAAGTTCTCCTCATTTTGAACAGGTGTTTACACGTCCCAAAAGAGGAGATGATAAATATATCCTTGAGGGACATGCGTATGTTTTACTGCCACTTTTCAGCTTAAAACTAATATTGTAGCTATAGCTTAAAACCAGCTACTTAAGTGGATGTGATTTTAATAATTGTATGCCATTATATACAAAAATCTTGTACAAAGAAACACATGTTTTTAGCCTGTGCATCTTTCACATTCAAGCATGCAAACATTTTACTAAGAGAAGGAATATATCACTCTGTAAGGATGAGCTAGGTTTTAGGACTTTGAAAAGGATCTACATAAGCATTTTGTGCTTTACCTTAAAACTAATTTGGAAATTTTTCTCCAAATTTTTCAGAGGAATTTGGATACTCAATACTCTTTACAGTCATATGTCCTGTTGATTGAATATACCCTACTCTGCAGGATGATCTTGCTCTATAGAGCAGATGAAGTGTCAAGTTATGCTTACACATCTATAAAAGCTGTTACCCTTTCTTTGACTATATGGACTACAGTATAGGTATTTGTTTCATGAAAGTGTTTTTGAGTCGGGCATTGGGTCTAAAGCTCCAAAAGGACTTCAGCACCTAAAGCCAAAATTTATATCTTTCAAATCACTAGTAATTTACCCTCTCTTTCCTGTCAGTACATATATTACTAAAAATGCTATCCACAAGGTTTCCTGTTTTTGTAGCCCATCATGGATATGTGCATGCTGTCTCCAGCCTGACAGCAGCAAGTTGTTCATTTCTGAAGCACCAAATGCATTCTTAAACTGGACATGGTAATAGACATCTTTTCTGAAAAAGCTTACCCTATAGACCTTTTCAAAATAAGATTTACCAAGATATACCTTAGAGCAAGAGCAGATAAAACAAACAGTTGAATCTCACATCAACCATCTTGGATGTGAGATCCCCACTCTTTGTTCTGGGTGACTTGTGCAAAACTTCAATTACTGATCATTAGGAGACTAGTTACAACAGTGAGGTACGGGGCATTTGGATAGAATAGAGAAATGTTAGGTATTATGTGTCATCAAATTTACTTGCATGCCTCTTGATATATGTAGCACAAATTTATTTTAGCTACCACATTTTTAGTATAGTAACCAGCTACAAAAATTTTAGAAAAACTTGGTAGACCTGTTTTTTCATAATAATAGGGAGTTAAAGGCTTCACCTCTCATGAACGATGGAAAGAGCAGGAGTCAAGGTCCTATCAATCATTTATCTTTACCTGTGTTTTGAAGCAGATCTTTTGAGCATTTATCTACTGATAGATGTATGATTAGGAGGCCTGCAAATTGTAAGGACAGAGAAAAGTAAGAGTATATTGTATAGACAGAGAATAGCAAGAGTACATTCTGTTCTAGTAGAGAGGTTGCATACTGCTAATATTTGACCTGGAAACTAGTGAGAAGTATCTTTATATCTACAATGGCATCAAATTTCTGACATTGTGTACCAAACACTGATTTAGGTCAGTAAAAAAAAGGAAGGCACTTTAGCATTTTTCCTTCTCACCAGTAAATTCACAAACACTTCTATTTTGAAGAATATTGTCTCAGTCTATCTGTGTCCTTCGAGAGCTACTTGCCCACTCAGTCTTGTTTTTAAAACTGCAATCCATAAAAATAATTGTATTTGTTTATAGCACGTATTTGTTTCTACCCACGAGGTTGACCAGGTAGTTTGGATGCATGTGCCTGGGTTAGATGGAAGAGCATTATGACAGACGAGCATTTCTTCCTCTCTAGTGTTACATTTTGGCTCTGCTGATCTTGGGTATTTTTCTTCTGATCTAGAAAACACTGAGGTCTGCAAACATACAAACCTAGAGAGAAAACTGCCTGTTACAGTTATTTCTCCCCTGCGTGATTTGAGGAAAAGCAGCAGTGAATCATAGGCTTCCTGTTAAGATCTTTATAATCCTGTTTCCACAGTTGACAGAAGGCCAGGCCTTATCAGCAGCTGATAACACATCAGCCTAATAATATTCTCAGCTTCCTTTGAAAAGGTGTACGAGATGAAAAGGATTATTGGATACATGTTTGTTGGCATCCTCAGTGCCTCAGTCTAAGTTTATCTTTACTTGAATTCTAATCACAGTGGGACTTGAAATGTGTGTAACGACATAAATCACAGTTTATATGTATGAGGAAACAACAGCTTTACAAGTAAATACAATGTATGAGCTGATGTTACTGCCTGAAAGGTTGAAAAGAGGTCCTTTGAGGTACAGAATGTTGATAGGATTTCCTTTCTTTTTTTTTTTTTTTTTTAAGATTTAGTTCTCAATGCATTTTTTGTGTCCTTGCTCCTAACCCATCACTATAAGTGAGGTTTTCCTAGCCTTTTACTGCTCTCTGGACTTTATCAAAGCAGCCAGAGCCGTACAAAGAAGTCTCAAATTTTGGGCCTGAGTGGCAATCAATTCTTTTGTAAAAGGATCAGAAAATCTAGTTTCCATCTGTCTAACCGCACTTTCCTCTGTAACACTGCACAACAAGGTCTGCCAGAACAATTAAGTCTGCTGAGGAGCAGTTGTTGTTCAGAGGCTAAAGTTTCTCTAACAGTACTGTAAATGAAGTAGTGCTTC
The DNA here is from genome assembly GCA_013400055.1 of Nycticryphes semicollaris. Lineage (NCBI taxonomy): Eukaryota > Metazoa > Chordata > Aves > Charadriiformes > Rostratulidae > Nycticryphes > Nycticryphes semicollaris. The sequence goes on from VXBJ01005983.1 coordinate 31,852, forward strand.
CCCCCTTTATTCTTGGGAATGGAAAATATATAAGAGAAGTTTTGACATCATGAACACAGCTTTGCATTCATTTTACATCATCGTGTCTTCCTCCATTGTTATATCTAGTCTGTCTTTAAGATAAAGACCAGATTAGTAAGAAGCAGTTTATGACTTCATAAAAATTACAAGGAATGCTGGATTGGGTCATGGTTGAATCCTCTAAATACAGTGGGTCAAATAAAATTGTCAGTGTTGTGGTTATAGCTCAGTCTTTCTTATTTGTTGCCTGTCATGACACAGGAATAATTAAAAAAAAGCCTTGGATCACTAAAGTACAGAAGCTTATGCACAGGTTTAAACACAGGAATAACGAATAACCCTATTGACTTGAGGAAGTGAAGAGTGGGAGTTCAAACGCATTAAGGTTTTAGAACAAGATGGAATCCCTGAAAATATTTTTCTGATAGTCTTTATGTACTTTGGAGTGCATTTTAAAGGAACCTTCAGCACATGAACAAAGTTTCTTTTGGATGAAATGGAACGAGAAGGCAGACTTTAAAGGTACAAAATATAAAATCCATAGTCCTTCTACTGAAGTTTTACAGCAAATATTGGTGTTTCATTTTTATTCAGTTCTACTTGGCATTCGCCTAATTTCCCTTTCTCATTCAAGCTGATCTTTATGACATGTTTTTCTGTTTTTCTTATTACTTGTTTTGATTTAAAGAATTGAATTTTCATCAGAAGATCTATAAAAATAATAGATTTCTGCCCTAAACTTAGATGAAATACAGGAGAAATTTACTCTGACGAGCAAAAAAGTTAAATAAATAAATAAATAAAAGCTTGAGTTCTGACCTAAACTAAACTGAGTAGCAGACTGCTTCTTTTGTGTAGTAGGCCTCCTCTTCTACTGAAATTAATAGGAGTAATACCTAAGGTTAAATACCATCCCTGCATCTCCCTTTTGTCCATCAACTAAATTGCACCATTTTAATTCTGTCTATATAAAATGGCTAGCACTTTTCTAGATATTTATGGGATAGAGAGGATAATAATTACATATAATTTCAAATGCTGTATGTCCACAGAAGGGACATTTTATTTTATTCTTTATTTTGTGGAGTCACCATCCCTGAATGTATTTAAGAAATGTATAGACGTGGCACTTTCAGGGCATGCTCTAGTGCCCAAGATTGTTGGGTGTGGTGATTGTTTTTGTGGTGGGGTTTTTTTGGGGGGGTGTGTGTGAGGGGTTTTTTTAGTTTGTTTTGTTGTTGTTGTTGTTGTTGTTGTTGTTTTACCGAGGGGGGTGGGGGGGTGTGGGGTGGTGGTGTGTATGTGTTTTGGTTTTTTTTGTTGTTGTTTTGTTGTTTTGTTGGAGTTTTTTGTTTGTTTGTTTGCGGTTGCACTCAATGATCTCAAAGATTCCTTCCAACCATGAAGCTTCTGTGATTCTTTGATTCTGTGATTATAGGACTTCAGTGATTTTTTAAGAAATTTATTTGTATCAAAACAAAAACTGTGACAAGTTACATTTAATAGAGAAGAGCCTGACAAAATGCAGCAATTTGTCCCTTCTCTATTGTTTTCAATTGTCATTTAGTAAATAGTTATATAATTGAAAGAAATTAAATTGGTTGTGAAATGATAAAACTACCACATTTGGAGGATCCTTCCAAAATGGGGCAAAATAAGATCTCAGTGTAGGCATAAAGAAAGAGAACTAAAGAATGAGTCTAAGATCATCCAAGTGTTATAGAAATGAGGCATTAAATTGTTTGGAAAGGGGGAATATTTTAAAATACTTCATTAATGTATTGCTTTCTAGTGACTTTTCAGGTATGCACAAACATTTTCTGAGATTCTTTTCAGTTTCAAGACCCAATCTTGAATATTTTGTGTAACTCTCATGATGCAATATATACAAGAAGAACTTGATCTTTTTTTACTCATAACCTTCTTGAGGCTGAGCTGGCCCTGGTCCTTCAGCCTGTCTTCACAGTGCCAGTGATCCAGCCCTGACCACCTCGATGGCCCTCTGCCGAGCTCACTGTAGTTTATTGATGTCTTTCTTGTAACGGTGGTCCCAAAATTAGACTACTGGACATGGTCTAATGTGTACAATGTGAAGGGAGATAATCCTTTCCAGTTAGCCACCTTTGTTGCAAAGTCACCCTGCTGGTGTGACACAGTGACTGTGTCCAACTGAGATATCTGAAAGACTTATTTATGAGGTTGTTGTGGACAGGCTGTGTGCCTTATTCTTCTAGTTTAGCACAGTCTGGTTCAAATAAAAGTAGTCTGGAAATAAAATATATTTTTATATAAAAATTACTGGCTTCCTAGGGATCCCTAACTCATACATTTTATATTTTCTATAAAGTACGTACTATTAGTAATGAACTAACTAGACACCTCATTTTACTAAAATCTGCTTTGTGATGTGTGTGCCATCTGTTCAGCTTAGTCTAACAAAAACAGACTGTAATTCAGTTTTGTAATTATGCTACCAATCATTTCAATTAGTTCATAGCTGTCTTTTCTCTTTGCAAACTGCATAAAATCAAAAAGCCACAGTTTATTTGAAAAGTGTCAATAATGGTGTCACATGAGAAGTCCTACTTTTGTGGGTATCCTTCACATACATTCCTTAAACCACAATAATCTGTATTATCTAAAACAGTTTGGAAGTATGCCTCAATGATTGTTTCTGAGTGGCTCATTATCTGGGATAGTGATCTCATAGCATAAGAAGAATCGGTTGCTTGCATACTGTACTAATTACAGGCCTGGTCAAGGAATCAAATCCAGATTGAACACTACATTGGCAGCATCTTAAAAACTATATATACATTAAAAAAAAAAAAAAAAAAAAAAAAAAAAAAAAAAAAAAAAAAAAAAGAAGAAGAAACAAAAACCATAGAGAAGTATCTACCGAAGTAACAAATTCATACAAATGGGTATCACGAGACCACGCCCATCAGTGGTTACAGCCACTGATTCACTATTCAGTTCAAAAACCTTCAATCTTCCTAAAACTTACTTTTTTTCCCTTCCTACATATTTGGAATTTTAGAAATTTGAACCATTTTTCTTAAAGATACCTGATTTATTTTCAGTTAGAGTGGTACGTGCTTTATTCTTCTCACAAGTTTGCTTAAACATTCTCCCACCTCCCTAGTGTTTATCTCTTTGCATTTATTGAAAGTAGTCAATAAACTTGCCATAGCTATCCAATGACCTGTTCTGGTGAACCACAGTCATGTAGGTAGTCTAGAAGATCTGTTGCCATATGTAGTCATGTATTTTAAGACAGTTTCCTTTCTTTTCTTTATCATCTTAAGATGAGTCATCTGGATTTCTTAAGGCATGAACTTTTCATTATAAAATAAAATATCCAGGGGCAAAATGAAGGCGAATAGAACTTCAAAAGTATATGACCTGAAATATATACAATATTTAAATGACAGGTCACTGGTAAGTGACATATAAGAAATCTGTTTATCTAAAAGGTTGATCTGTACTTAATTTGCATTCCTTTCAACATGAAACACAGCAGTAAAATGTTTTTAGCTGTTTCAAACTCTCCAAAAAGAGGTTAGGTTTTTCTCTTTTTTATGACAAGAAGCTTGTCTTTTCACTTATTTGACAGCCTCTGGGAACTTCTCATTAGATTTAGACTTAATCCCATAATGTCAATTTTATTATTCTTTCCAAAAATATGGTCACATATTCTTTTGCTAGCTTAAAGCATCTCTGCCCATACAGAAAAATTACTTGCATAGGATAGCATTTCCATCACTTGCTTTTCATAACAGCGTTTGGAGAGTTGGCTTTTTATTCTTGAATCTCAGCTTTATTCACCAGAATATCGGTTAGGAGATAAATAAAGCTATTTTTATGATTTGTGTCTTAACTCTAGCCATTGTTATAATTACTAAAGCCAAGCAAATAATTTATTCAATTACTTCATTAATTTTTCAGTTTATGTAATATCTCTGAAGACACAGAGTTTCAAATTTAATAAAATATTCAGTTTTGTTTCAGTAATCTCACAAAAAATCGCACTCTGCAGTTTTTATGAATATTCAAAATGAAAACTTCATCACTTGGTAGAATAGATCAGGGATATTGGATAACATTTTTCTCTTCATTTTGCATAATACAGGAATTGTTGCTGGAATATGTCTGCTTATAATTTGACTGCTGCTAATCTTTGCAGATAATCAACTAGAAAGTTTTGCTTGCAGTGTGTATTTTACTCAGCAAATTTTATGTTAATTAAAAAGGCAAATTGGCACAAGTACAGTTATAGTAAACTTACCTTAGGCAAGTTCAGTATTGACAGACCTCAGCGATCTGTCAGAGATCACTACACCTCTTAGTGATTTGGACAGACTTCAATTTAGACTCTTAAAAATTTAAGTGGACGTGGCTGAAAGTATTTTTCTTTGTTGACAATAAGTCCATTGCTACTGTTTTTTTTTTATTTTATTGGCTTGCATTATGGAAGGGGAAGGGTAAAACAGTGTGTTGACATAGTGTCCTCGGAGACATCTTCATCTAGTTGAAGCTGTCTCTGCTCATTGCAGGCTAAATGACCTTTAAAAGCCCCTTCCAACACAAACCATTCCATGAGTCTATGATCTTTTCCTCATGCTTACATGAGCTTCAAGTTGATCCAGTCCAGGAGCCTGAATGTACAGGTCCCTGCCATTCCTCAGGCTTGTTAGCACGGATTCAGTGTTGCTAATCATAGTGTTATCACCTTTGATTGATAACTGACTGGTGGTTGAACAGTTAAAAATGTGGGTATTCAATATTCAGTTCTACTCATCTAGAAAATCTTCGTTAAATAGAGCCAACATCTGGAGTATTATTTTTTTTCTTGGTTAAAATAAATTTCCTTGATATCTGTTTTGATTTCATGTAGCTGTCTGATGTATCTGGTTGTTTTCATGCTACTGATCCTCATTTATATCATCTGGTTCTAATTTTGTCTCTCCATTAGCTTTTCTTTCACTGCTTAATGATTTTGATTTAATATTCCAATTGGATAAAGTTTTTTCCCTTTACTAGGACAATTTTACCTTAAATTACAGATGTACACATACATCAGAGTTCATATGCATGCACATGTGCATGCACAAATTTATTAGCAATATTTTGTCCTTATTTCTGTCCATTTTAAATATTTCAGTCTTTATTGATTTCAGGAGAATTAGTTTGTCAAGCATCCCGTACCTGTTCTTTCATAGGTAAATGTCATACCATACTTTTTAAATTGCATTTCTTGTGTGGAATGATCTCAGGTAACATTTCCCTTTAAAAGCTTCTACTACAATGCTACTAAAACATTTAGTTGTAGGCAAGGGAAAAAAACAAACAGAACTCCTTCAAAGACATTAGAAAAATAAAGAAATAAAAATAGTAAGGCAAACAAACTCTCACATTTATAGAAGAGGAGGTAGTACCTAAACTACATCAGGCACTTCAGGAGTTACAAGCAACTTAAAAAATTGACACTTTACTGGAGCAATTTTTAAGAGCCTAAATTGAAGTGAATACTTCTAGTGGAAAAAATACTGCTCTGTCCAGAAAATGTGCACAAAATTAAAAGTAAATTTTCCATGAAGAAAAAGAGGTCGCTTGATTTCTTTCCTAAGTTTTAGTCAAAGCTGTTTACAATACTTCATGGAGGAGGTTAAAATCATGTCCCGTACTTAGATGACAGTACTAGGAAATATTTTCTGATTTTTATTATTTTAATATTTGCCATTTTGTCACAGATTTCTTCTTTTAAGAACTACTCTAGACAAAACCTTGGTACTGGCCTCTAACATAGTAGGCAGGCATTTAACAAGTACTACATAATGAGTAGCAAATGCATGTGCTGCCAGCATGAAGTTCTGTAGAAACTCAAAGACTGAGTGCTGCAGAGAGGCTTATTGCTGGACCCGTTGTCTAACACTTGCCATTTTAAGAATAATGATGATATAGAAGATCGGTCTAACAATGATTTTGCAATTATTGAGGATTCATAAGAGCTTGTGCTTCTTGTGAAGGGTGTAATTGCCCTTAAATTTTTATTGAATTTGTAATTATCCCACTCGCCATTATCTAGTGTTAGATAAGAAGAAAAGACAAATGCCTTTGATCACAGTGGCATTTTTATGTAAAAGGAGTAGCTGAAGAGTATTCTAAACAGAAAACAGGTTGAATATAAACGATCAATTGAACATATTACTATAACCTAATCAATTTTGTAGCGTCCCAAATTACTGATTTCAGATCAGTGAGTCCATCATGCACATCACGTGTACTCAAGATTTCACTAATTATGAGTTTGTAAAGTTGCATCGTCAATGTGGTAAGAATAAAACTGCTTTGGCAATGTAACAGCAAATCAGACTTAATTTGCAAGATAGCTAGGAGCCCAGATGATCTTCACAGACAGTGCATCTCAAGGATAGAGTTCTACATCAGTGAGGTTGCCTAACATGTTTCAGATCCAAAAAGCACATAATCAAGGCGAAGCAATCTGATTTTACTATTTACCTGAAGTAAAATTCAGCAGGTAGGGAACTAAAATATATTTCAGACTTCCTCCCCTCTCCCTCCTCCCCAAAAGGAAAAAAAAAAAGGGCAGAGGATGACAGAAAAATAAACATACTGTATTTTATTGTGAATTCACTTGTATTTTGCTGCCATAATGCAGTTCCAGTCATACTGCACACACTGTCAATTCTTCTCTACCTCTCTACCTTCTCTATTTAGGAACATGGAAACAAAGTGCAAATGGTTTTCCAGGGCAAACAGGTTACATGGGTTCGATTTGTTATTGTGGTAGGTGTTTAAACCTCAGAGGCTTTGGTTTTCCTGAGTTGAACTGTAATTTTTACTCCAGGATACCAGAGATTTAGCAGAGGTTCTAGTAAAGATAAACATAATTCAACTCTTTTGCTTAGTCATGACAAAACATAATTGAAGTACCTCGTAGTTCACAGTAACTCTTGAAGTAATTTGAACTGATTTTTTTTCTTTTTATGCTGTTGTAATGAAAATTTATGAAGTGCATATCCTCAGGAATAAACCATGTCTGTCCTCTTTCACAGAAAAGAATTAATTCTAATCATCCATCATTATAAGCAGTTGAATAAAGAAAGGACTGAGAGCAATGTTTCATGTTGGTATCACATGACTAAGAGGAGGATGCCTGTTATGTGTCAAATAAACATTATTGCCAAAGTTTTGATATTTATTTAAGCTCCAGTTTTGCATGATTGAAGTTTCTGCCACCGTGATTCTGATTCTGACTTTTCTGCACATGTGTAAGAAACAAATCTACTAAAGTGGCAAGCAAGCACTTTAGTAAATTGCATGTGAGAGAATCTTAAAAGCACCAAAATTTGATCTCTTTGATTACTGCCTTCTGTCTGAATCTTGTACAGGAGGTATAACTCTGCTAGGCATTTCCCTTACCTGGCAGAAATTCTTTCATTCTTATTTTTCCCCTTTTTGTTTTCTATTGCATTTAAGCTATCTGTCCTCAGGCAGTGACTCTATTAATAAATATTTCAGCTTCCAATTCTGCTGTTGTCCTGCTGGATATCATGATAAACTCACTTGTTATACATTTTATTGCTGTATTTCTTCATCTTTCTCTATGCTAAAGGGTATTGCCCTCAAGAATATCATCAAAAACTGTGAAGAATAACTGAGCGATCAAAAAAAAGCAGAAGTTAGCTTTGCCTACCTAGCCTTTAATAAGCCCCCAGACAGCAAGATATGGTACATTCTTTAAATCACATGTTTATGGAAGTCATGTGCTCTGAAGCCCTGACCCACCTTGTGGCTATATTCCTACAGTGAGACATACATATATATACACACACATAAATACATGTGTAAGGTCTCAATGCATGTCAACTACCAGTGTCTTGGCTTTCTTCTAAAGAGGCACACTGTCAGAGGATGAGCTACAAAACCATCCAACATCTGTGAATGATGGTGAGATTAAGACTTGAGGTGACACATTGGAGTGTGTTGTACCAGAAAACAGATGCATACATTTTTGGAGCTTTTATGTGAACTGCACTACGGACATGCAATGCATACTGCTCAGTTAAGCAATGTTTTATCTATCCCTTGTGGCTCAAAGGGCCTATTAATGCATAGGATTCTGACCTTAATTGAAAATATAATTGTTAATTTTTTCATATATTTCTGTGTAATGTTATGAATAGTGTTTGTGATGTGAGGGAGTTACATATGAAGATTTCAGTAGCCAAATGGAAAACTGAAGCACAGATAAAAAATGTTTGGAAGTTATCTCTCTGATTTGCTACTGTGTTTGAAACACAAACACCTGTTTTATTTTATTGTTTGTTGGGGTTTTTTTGTTTCTTTTTTTTAATCAGTGAATTCTACATTGCAAAATCATTTAAATTACAAAAGCATTGAGACTTGACTTCAGCAGCAAAGGTGAATCAATCAGCACTCCTCCAATTTATATCACAAAAGAACAAATTAGGTCACCCAAAGAGTAATGCATCTAGTGGCTGCATGAGCAAAATGAGGGACAAGTAACTTGATGTTTCTGAAGCAAAAGGCTGATGCTATTGGTCTAGAAACACACAAGTGTGTGCTGTGGATTTGCATTGAATCCAGTCATTCAAGAATCATTTAGTCATCTTGGCTCTGAAGATTCCTTCTCTCTTTTGTATTCTATTAATTTACCACAAAATATCCAGCTTCTGCAAAAAACAAGAGAAATTAGTGTGTTTTCTTTTAAGGTATTTTGGTTTTGACTATTTTAAGCTAATAATACTACTAAAAACTGTGTGATTTAGTAATAATGACTGCATCTGTCAGTGGGACCAGAGCTTTTAGTTGTTTGTTGTTGGAACTAGGAGGGGAAATTACAGCCATATCTGACAGCCACCCACTTTTCCTTTCTCTTTCTTTCTTTTTTATGAAAACTATTTTTCCTTTACACATGGTGTGCATAACCAAGGTGGTAGTGATTGATGTCATTGAGACACCATGAAAAATACATTCCCTGCTGTGAAGTTTAATGCCATATTCTATCCTAAGCAAATGGGAAACAAACATTATATGGATTGTTCAGTTTAGTCAGCTCTTAGTAATGTGAGAAAAGGGAAATTTCCCAAATTCTCAGTAGCAAACATATTTTTACATATACAAGGCAGGTAAATGGAGAAAATATGGAAGATTACATTATCGCTTTTTTCTGTGTACATTGGATTTATGCAAGGTGGTTAGCATTGAGTCTCATGAGAGGCTTGAGAAAAGTCAACAGGGTTAGTTCACCTGTTTTAGGAGGCCAGCTACCTTTAAGAAAGTGCAGACTATGACACTATTTTATAGACTTCTTGTTAAGCAAGTATCAAGCAGATTATTCATGAAGGCAGCAAAAAGCATATCACTGACATTAAAAGAAACAAAACAACTCAAACCCTGCTCCTTGCAGAGGAATTGAGCACTTTGTGCAGGAAATGAGGTGTAGGATATTGCTTTTTCATTGTCACTTTATGTAGTTTCAATTCTATTTCTATTCTATTTCTATTATACAAATAGATTCCCATTAGTTGTACTTCATTATAACTATATTATACTTCCCATGCTTCATTGTGTTTCTTTTAGGTAAAATGGAAAGGGCTTGGTTCAAACTTCAATTCAGTTTAGTGTTAGGGAATCTTTGCAGGAGCTTCAGAGGTCATGTTGGAACAGTACTTTACAAAATTAAATGTATTCTGTTTTAGGGTAAAAATGGGAATTTTAGATTCTAACCTATCCTAAAATTATTTCACTTTGTTTCTATTTTTCGTATTATTTTCTGTTTTATCTCACATCTTCTTTATTTTATTAAAAGAATTACCAATTTAAAGAGTGATGGAGAGAAAGCCCAAAAGACCATCATAACTTGAAGTTTATTATTTCCTTTAGAAAACTGATGGTTAAAATATGTCTTAATCTGCAAGAATCTTCCATGATTAGTCTAGTATTTGATGTGTTTGAAGTATTTCTGTTTATATTGTAGAATTGAGGCTGCAACAGGGTGGGTTTAGGCTGAACATTAGGAAAAAAATTTTCACAGAAAGAGTGGTCAGACCCTGGAATAGGCTGCACAGGGAGGAGGTTGAGTCCCCATCCCTGAATGTGTTTAAGAGTCATTTAGGAGTGGTGTTGGGAGATATGGTGTAGGGGAGGAATCTGTTGAGTAGGGCTGATGGTTGGACTTGATGATCCCAAGGGTCTCTTCCAACCCAAATGATTCTATGATTCTGTGATACTATAATTCAAATTATGAATGGTCATTTCCTTTATGATGAGCTATACGGTCCTGCAGTCTTCATTGGTTGTTAAAAAATTAACCAAAAGAAAATTAAAACTAGATGAGTAGTGTATTTCCTCCTGGTACAGGAGTTGAAAAGACAAAACCTATTTTAAAATACGTATCAGTCAGATCATTATTTCTACTGCTCAGGGTATCCTTATTACCCAGTTTCAAAAAACAAAGCTTATTCTTGCTGTATGGACCATTTCAAACTACCCGAGCCTCAGTATTTTACCTAATCTTGTTGTGCGTGGGTGAGATCGATCAGTGTAACCAGATACGGAAAATGCTTCTAGGAAAATTTTACTTTATTTTATTAATGGCACTTTCCTACCCGGCTTGTACTGCCAGCAAGAGGACCCGTATCACATTCCCTGAACTTTATCAATCAATGGCTAGGCTTTAGGCTGAAGCCAGCTGGCATAATGTTCTTTGCTGTTTGAGTGTGTGATTTGCCTGATATCAATTGTGGGTGCTTTATACTCACCTAAATGTCCAGTTGTGCTTCAACCTGTTGGCTTCTTATCAGCAGTTTTATGTGATGTAGCCTCATTGTGTGGGCTGGTTTACTAAAGTTACTTGTCTTCATGGGCTGTAGATACTCTGTCTGGGAAAACACCCAGGAGTTTTATATAAACTCAGTTTTGTGTGTGTGCTCTTTGGTGTTTTGTCATATAGTCTTTCTGCTTTCTGTCTTGGCTTTGTTCTTCTGACAGAAGTTTTTACATGTTCCTAAACTTTCACTGTGTTTTTCTGCTGCCTTCCTTTGTGAATAGGATGCCAAGGATGCAGAGTGGCATTCTATGCCAGGAAATACATCCATTGTCCTGCTTGCCCTTTTGACCACCTTCAACCCCTGTGTTTGCCACTGTAGCCTCTAGCAGCATTGCAGTATTTTCCTACTTCCCTTGTCCCACACGTGGTATGCACAGAAGAGTACTCGTTCCTGTGTGTGGGCACATGTGGTAGCTTTAACACAGGTGATGTGTATGGTGAAGAAATGAAGGAAAGTCTTATTACAGTCAGAATACTTCTAGGCTTTTCCTCTGATGTGGGGTGCTCTGGAAGTGGGGATACATACAAACCCGCCTCCTCCCCCCTTGGCTGCCATAAGGGTGTCTTCACAAGTCTACCAGACTGTAGTCCCTGCGCTGTGAAAGACAAAAAAAAAATGATCTCTGC
>VXBJ01005983.1:47753-59774 GCA_013400055.1 Nycticryphes semicollaris
TCTCACATGGAACATAAGCTTGCTCTAAAGCTTGTCAAGATCGGGGCATAAGTTAATGTCACTTCTTAGGTTCTTAGGTGAGATTATTGTGAGAAGTGGAATGGATGATGCTTTCCAACAACAGTGTATTTTGAGAATCCCTATTAAGAAGAAATGTCTTTGGTCAGCGTTTTATTTATCTTTAGGTTACAAATCAGGTGTCTCCATATATTACAGAATTACAGAANCACTGCAATTTCAGACCATTTCCTCTGGGAAATATGTCTCATGAATTCCTAAAATACTCTTCACATTTAACTGCGGGACATGCCCATGGCCCTTGCAGTACTTAGAGCTTTTACATTTGTGGTCAAGGCCAGATTTTAAAGCATAATAAATGGTGCTTGTTAAAATACCTATAGTAAACACACTTGCAGAAGAGATGCAGAGATATACATAAAATAAACGATTCTGTGCACAAAAATTAGAGGTTTTGTGTTTACCTGTGCACTTGGGTTAGCATCTGCTCATTTACTATACACATGTAATTGTCCTTTACAGACCCTGTATGTTTCCTGCATCTACAAAAATGCAATTTTCTACCTAGATGTGAGAAGGCTACTATTTCTGGTGAGACAGTCAATTTACTGTGTAGAAATGGGCATATTTTTTTTTTTGTCATGATTTGCTTTTTTTCTCTGTGCAAATAATACGTTAGGATATTAAGCCAGAAAACATAATAGTTTCCCGGTCGGTAGTTATAAAGCTATGTGATTTTGCATTTGCCCATACCTTTAGCAGCTTCTGGGAAAGCTTACACAGACTATGTGGCAGGGGACTATTGTTTGGCAAACAGGTTAAAGGGATACTGTTCAGCATTCCTTGGTTGTGCCCATGCAAAGGTTTAAGCCTTCTTCCTCCCTCTTCTGCTCTGAAGCTAACTACTGCTGGTGCTAGGCTTTCCTGGCTCAAAAGGCAAGGAGGGCCCTTATCATTCCTGGTCCATTGTCTATAGGAGCTCTTCACTTGCCATTGCTAGTATTGGGGAAGTCTATAGTTAGACTTCTCTCCTGTGTAGTTGGAGTCATGGAGGGAAGACAGAATAAGTTTCTCCAAACAATACTAGATGGAGATTTCAGTAGGAAGGGTGAATGAGATTTTTCTCACTGGGACCCCCAGTGCTGCAAAATGAAGTCAGATTTTAAACTGTGTTATTCATAGGTCTGGTAGTACAATTGTGAAGGTATATGTATGGTCCTTTATTACTTAAACTTATTTTTCAGTAAATGTGCCTGAAGAGCGGATGCCTCCAGAAAGATAAGATGCCTACTCACCTTTGTGCTCTCTGAAGTACAAGATTCTACTCACATGTTACATAGTATTAGTATTTTGAAAGCACTAGAGTTTGGAACTTCTTTTTACCTCTATAGGTAAAGAAGCTAGGCTCTGCTAGCATTTGGCTGCTTCAAGAGCTGAATCCTTGACATTCATTAGAGCACTTGTAAGCTTGGCAAACAGCGTCTTGCTGTTTAGGTGGGCAAAGCTGCCCTTAGGGCTTGTAGCCTGCTGAAGATGTGCTGTACACTGGCCTGACTCAGTCTTTGGATTGGAGGCAAATGAAGCTGTGCTGAGCTAGGGTATTTGTTTTGTTTTGGTTTGATGTTTATTTTTTTCCCCAGGGCTGTGGATGTGTGGGCTATTGGCGCTCTGATAACAGAAATGCTTACAGGCAAACCCTTCTTCCCTGGAGATTCTGAGATTGACCAGTTCTACCGTATCACCAAGTGCTTAGGTAAAAACAGCCTGTCAGGCTTCCAGTGGCTGCTTAGTATTGAAGGGGTCAAGTTTATTTAGATGATGGTGCAGGGGGAGGTGTAGGGAGAAAGGCTAGTGCTGAAATGTTTCTGAGAGTGTGTATTCTTAGTGCCTTTTACAAAGAGGGAGCCACAAGCTTGTGAGTACAGCATCAACTCATGGTGCACAGGTGGAAACAGACCAACCCAGACTGTAGCCCTTACAGTAGTTCTTACCCAGTATTTCAGCCTCTCAAATGTTTCATGGGACTGTTCTGTATTTCTTCCGCATAATTGCTTTGTGCGATTCCACATAAATTAATTCCAAGACACCAAGAGTTATTCTATAAGAATCCCCTCCTTGCTGGTATAAGGGTGCCTGAAGTGAAGGAGGCTGAGTCTCTGATCAAATAATATCCCAAGCTCTCTGCTGCAGTGCTAGATTTACCCAAAGTAATTAAATTAACTAATCGTTTACTATGAGCATTTCTCTATTTATTTGGCTTTTGCCTACTGGTGGAGACACTGCCAGCAAGTAGCTTTAGATGGGATGGAATCCAGATGTGTCCCTTGTCCTTGGAGCTATGCATCCACTACAAGGGAGTTAAGAAGCCTACAACTTTGTAATAGACTCTGAAGAATCCTTCCAGAGAGTATTTTTGTACATTCACAAATGAGTATGGAGCATCACTGTGTTGGGTAACTAAACAACCTGAAAAACACATACTTGTATTTGAAATGCCTCATGATTCTAAAACCTTAGACAAAACAAAGTGAAGCCAAAGGAGGTTTAGTGAGGGTGGAGTGATCTGTGTGACAGGTATTTCCTGTGCAGCGAGTCTTTGTGAACATCAGTGATTGAAATGGAAGGAGCCAGCGAACTTTAAATGTTTTTGGTAGTGGTGTCTCTTGGGCCATCTCGATATAGCAGGCCCTACAAGGGGAAGTTTTGCAGATTTTTTCCCAACTTCACTGAGAAATGTCAAAGCCTTTGCTTCATTTCTAATGTATTTACCTTCTATTGTTACATTAATTTGAGAGAAGTGTTTGCAGATTGATCAAACAAAAGACCCTCCTGTCCTGAACTCTTGCAGTGCGATTTCTTTAACAAGGATGGATTCACTGGAAGGTGAACTGTTCATTCCTTGCTGAAAGCAGCGTAATATTAGAAGGAAGTTAAGCAGTTGTGCTTGAAGATTGCATGCTGGGTTTGCAGAGCTGACAGCCACTGTACATCTTGGGTTTTGTTTGGCTTTAGCCTTCCTGCAAATAGAACAGTTGAAAGGGAATGCATTGCAGTGGCATGTTTGGCTCATTACCTTGACATTAATTCATCAGTATGCACAGCGTGTCACACTGTATTGGGTAGTATGGTTCTTGCACTGTATTAGCTCTCTGCATCTACGCCAGGCTGGGATGCAAATGCCTTTATGGCTGTAATGTGAAAAAGCATGTGCTTGTAAGATTTTATTTATTTTAGTGGATACATCATATTTGGCTGGCTTCTCAGTAGGTAAAAAGCCATGGTTTGCTTGATTACTGAAAAGGCTAGAGGGGACTGGGCTGAACACCAGCTGATGATAATATTGAGATTAACAGAAACCTTTTTTTTTTCTTTTTTTTCCCCCTTATATGGAATGTAAATTTGCTCAGAAGCTTAAATTAAAGATCCAGAAAGATTCCAGAGACCATAAATTACTAAAAAAATTAAAAAAAATCAACAAAAGGGACAAAGATGATGTTTTAGAAGAAAGAAAAATGCTTGGTGTCCAGGTTGGTTCATCTTTCTTTCTCCTTGCACCTCCCCACATTGGGTTGGGTATTTTGTTTTAAAATAATTATATACGTATGTACAGCAGTTCAATCCATAGCAAAAATGTAAGCATAGTTGTCCATTTCGTTTTGTAAAAAAAGGTTAGGTAAATTGTGACATGTCAGAAAAGCTCATCTTTGGAGTCTAAATGGTGTTGAAAACCTTGTCACCTCCTTCAAGGCAGTGTGTTAAGCCTGTGCCCTCACAGCTCTGACACTCAGTGCAATACAGCCTGCAGGTAAACTACATGGTGATGCAGTTGCTGGCAAATATGAAACTGAAGAGAGAATCAATTAGGAATCATAACTTCTGTTCAATCTTAAAACATGCTTGTATGCCATTGTTTACCTGTGATAAAGCCCTGTATCCAAAATTGTATGTTTTGCTTTTAGTCAGATACTAAGGGGTAGACTCCTCAGAGACATTGTCTTCAGACAGTGGTCTCAGATCTTATTTATTTTCTTTGGACAGGATGTGGATATTTTTCCTCCATCATTTCCAATCCCATTTTAGGGCAACTTATTTACAGAAGGTGCTGGAACCCTGACAAGTGTCTTTCAGTTTGATGGAAAATAGAAGTTTTCTACTAAAAACAACTCTATCAGATCCTTGTAGAATCATGCAGGTATAAGCTTTGGGTTTTTTTTCCCCACATATGCTTCTCTACATTACTTTTTAAACATAACTGTAAGAGAAAGACGGTGCCTATCTTCCCAAACAGGATTTCAGCATCCATACAAAGAGCAGAGACGTAAAGCTACTAAAGGAAAAGCACTCTAAAGCTTTGCTGCAGAGAAAGCAGACTGATCCTTCAACCTGAGCTCCCTATATGACAGTGCAATCAACCCATTTAAAATAAGCCCTCACACCAGCCTAAAAGATTCCAGCAGCAGCTTGGACTATGCCAAGAATGCAGGCATAGTTATCCCTCCCATCAATCAGAACCTTTCTCCCACTACAGTTGGGAGGCTTGTGTCTGGGAACCTTAATTACAGGTATGGGGGCAGAGCTAGAAGAGCTTCCAACCTGTCATCCCTGAGGCCCCCGAGCTGTAATGTCCTGAGAGAAGTGAAGGGTGATGATGTGTGAAGGTGAAGTGTGGGTTTTGTACATGACACAGCTAGGAACAGCACTTGGGAGAAGGATTTTATGTGAATAAGAAGGACCGACTTCACCTTGAGCAGCTGTGCATGTCCACAGAGCCACAGCCTCTGTATTTCTGTGTCTGGCAAAGCACGCTGGACAGCTGACTTGTGCTTTGAGCCAACCTTCTCGGTTAACTGAGCTCACAAAGGATATATTCTCTGTGAACCTTCTTTCTAAGCATTTAAAATAAGATTTCGGGGTGCCTTGTATTTGTTGTTTTTACATTCAACCTGTTGCCCCGATTAATACAAAGGTTGGGACATTTGTGGTTAGAGTTGACAAGAAAAGTAAAAAATACTTGAACCCCTTTCTAAAGCAGCAAAAGTGTTCTTCAGCAGGCCATTACAGTGTAAGCATGATGTTGGTAAGTCATCTATCTTTCTGTCTTGACAAAGCAAAAATAATTTCTGAACTCAGATATGTGTTTTATTGTCAAGAATCCCATCTGTTACAGCCTTCATCCTAAGTCCCAACTAGAAATATTATCTTTACCCCTTTTTTCCTATATATATGGCATCTGTTGTCTTTTGCCAATAGTTATTTTATATGAAACACCTTTATGTTAGAGGACAATTTTAAAGGAGAGGAGCAGTATCTGTGAGGGTATCTGTGAGACTGAATACATACATGGCCTCTTGCCTGGCCTGGAAAAGCAGACCATGTGCACTGCACTACTGAAGCAGAATTGAGGATTTGGATTTAACATGATCAGGGTCTTATATAGTCATGTCATAAATGAATTAAAAATAGAAAATGAAAACAAGTGAAATGGAAAGCTTTCCAATGCACTCACTACCTAAGTAATATCCTTTCCCTGCCAGCAGGAATGTTTGCCTTCCTGCAGGAAACTGACCCAGTCCTTTCTCCAGGTGTTTTATTTTGTCTCTCTGAAAGCAGTCTCACTGAGATCATTGGGTTTTTTCTTGCTGTGGCTGTTCTCTTGTTTTTAATGTATAAATGACTCTTGAGCAGAATGGATTCCTTCACACATGTTAGCATCTTTTACTTTTGGAACATTGCTGTGTTGATGCATTTTTAAGCTTGAAAATAGCTTTGTTTTTTTCTCTGTTTTCTTGAGCTGATACTTATGCCATTGATTACAGCTTACTAATGAAAAAATATCCTTCAAGCAAATAGGAAAAAATGGGAATTCTCCAAGGCAGATATGAGTTTGCCAGAACTAAATCATCTCTCTGAATGAAAAGGAGTGAAAGGTATGACCTTTGATGTCATCTAAATAAAACCTGTATTCTAAATAAGTGACAGGAAGCAGTGTGTGTCAGCTCTTGCTTCCTTAAAATGGTATGCATTGGTTGTGTTTTGCAGCATGGCATCCCAGATTTCTGAAAAAGGACAATAAAACAGTTTCAGAGCCCTGTGTCCCCTCTCTTGTTGCTATTGACCTCCATACCCCAACTCTGGGTCACATTAGGTAACAAAGCAATAAAATAGTCTGTGCTGCTTTGTATTTGTTTGTTTCAGAATTTTCTGAAGAGTGCGATCCACAAATTTCCAGCATAACTCTTAACAGCAGCAGAACTTGCCTTGGTTTCTTAACTGTTGAAGTAAAAGGACCGGAGGCCTTGTGCTGAGGTAAAAGAGAAGGGTCATAGATAAAACATGGGGCTCTATTTCTTTCTCTCAGGTTAGCTAAATACTAGATTCTCACTGCTAAGACGGACAAAATGAATTTTTGCTTCTTCAGCTGGCTGGATCAGGGTGAAAGTAAGCCTATTTACCAGAGTTGAAGAAAAACCATGTTTAGAGAAGAACTGTCCTGGTTCTGTTAGATGTTTAGGCGCTGAGTGACACAGGGAGAGAGAAAGCATATGAGCCAGGAATAGGGGAAAAGCTGCAACCTTCCTAAAGATTATTTCCTCCATAATATTGAGATTTTTTCTGGGGAGTCAAGTAATTCCAGAGGTGGTCACTTTGCCTACCTTTCTTCCAGCTAAGAATTGGCAGACTGTATTGGGGTAGGGGGAGGAAGCATTTTTAAAGAGTGATTCGATTGAAGAACAAATTCAAGTTGCATGTGAGCTTTACATATGTCCTTAGAAGACAGTTTTGGTTTGTTCTCTCTATTTACACTACATTCAAAAATTTATCCTCTCTTTTTTTTATTTTTTTTTTTCTTTTCCGATTTACAGCTTTCAGGAACCTTGATGCCTCAAGCGTCAGAAGCTGGTTTCACCAGAGTTGAACACTGGCCTTATGGAGGAGATCACAACTGCCTGTAAAAGGCAGGCTTTAATTTCTGCAGTGTAGCTTTCTGGTGGCTTTAACTTCTCCTGTATAGTCTTCTGGTATCTTTCAAATGGATAGTTTCATGAACACTTACCTACTTGGGAGGTGTAGTGGGAAAATCCTTTTACACATTCTTGATTAGGTCTCCTAGCTGGGACAGACTTCTTACAGCATGCAGCACACAGATTTCTTTACAGGTATTGGAGCTGGCTGTGACATTTAAATAATTTTCTGAGCTGAAGTGCTGGGCGTTGGTGTTGGAAATCAGGGAGTTCATGAAGTTGGGGCTTGAGGAAGGCAATAGAATTACAAAAAAGAGAAAATATCTGCATTCAGGTGAGGAGTGGAAAAGATTGTATGTACAGCATTGTCAGCTGCGTCATGGAAATTAGACTTAATAACCATGTCATGCAATCTAATTTTATTTAGTGTAGGTGTTGATACCCCTGCTCTCTAAGCATGAGATAGGCATCTGAGAGACAAAGATGCTTAGAAAAAGCCCTGTCTGTGTTGTTGACTTGTCGTAGAATTTAATTGCTTACTTAGAACTCTGCCACACTACTTGCACTTTAAATTAACATTGCTTCTCATAATTCTAGATTGTTTTAAGCTGTTTTAAAAGTGGTTTTAATAGTTTTTTGTTTTGGTTACTGAAAGGCGTGCAGTTCTTAAAGCCATTTTGTCTGAAAAAAAACTCAGAAAAAATGTTGTGGCTTTTTTGCTGTCTTGCTTTTCCTATTGGAGCATTGTTTCCTCTTGTTGTCAGCATCTTGCACAGAGTCTTCTGTATGCTGGAGATTTGTTTCATCCCCTTTAAAGTGAAAACTGCAGTGTTTAGCTGAGGTTTTTCACTCCCGTGCACAATCCCATTTACTCACTGAGGCTGGACAGGATTGCACCTTCTGAGGTGCTCTACCTCCACCACCTGCTATGTTCACAGTGTTCAGCTGCCCCAAAATATCTGCTGTGTCAGCTGCTCATCACATCTCATTCTGCACCTCATTAGATATTCTGCTAGGCTGTCTCAACTGTGACACAGTGAATGGTTGCTGTAAAGGGTGCCACTCTCTCTGGAAACCAACCCTCCTGGGGCTCACTGGGGAATATCATCAGGGACCCAACTGCCCTGTGCCCAGGCACTGGGAGGGGATGGGTGCAGAATTAACAAAAATTCTTGTAAACGTTTCAGTGGTGTCATGATAACTTTGAATATTTTTTTACTGGCAAGTAGTTAATTTTATTTTAAAACAGACTGTCTTTACTACGGCCGTCTTCCTCGTCCAGCTGTATGCAGTGCCTATCTTGATCACTGCTCCTCCAAAGACAGTTGGAATCTTTCACCCTCGTCAGTATGGTAGGATTCACAGTTTTTGCATTTCATGCCTAGGGGATGGAACTTCACTGTAGACTGGGCATTGCTGTCATTGCAAAGGTTCTACACACACAGAAAAGAGACAGGGAAGGGCTTCAGCATCAGCAGGACACTCAGTGATAAAGTACAAACATGCTTCTAACAATTACAGAACTGGTTTGCCGTCAGGGGAGAAAGCAGAAAATAAAGACAGCAGGGCTGATTTAACTTTTCTGCTTGTGAGAACTCAGATCCCACAGTATCATAACAGAGAATTTACTCTTTCAGTATGGCAAGATGACTCGTTGCATAGGTCAGGGACAGACATGCTTTGGCTTCTTCTCTTGATGTAGGAAACCACCAGAGAAACCCTCAACTGAAAATGAGATCACATTAACAACAACATGGCCCAGTCTGCTGTGCAAGACAGGCAGTAAAGGGTTTTATTTCTAAAAATTCTGGCTGTGTTAGCCTTGCACAAATCATCAGCTAAGTATTTTTGCAGAAAACCCATCATGTTTAGTCTGAAACATGAATCTCTAAGTAGTTAAATAACAAAAGTTCATGGTTTTCACTGTGACAGCACCTAACTCTACTGGAGAAAGAAAAATACTTCCACAGACCAAGACATTTCTCTGCCATGTGATCCGACAAGATTAAGAGGCTCTGCTTTTAGGGCTGGGGTTTTTTTGGAGTGCTTGTTTTGTGTGTTTATAAATCCAGTAGATTACATAACACACTCCTTCATCATTCCCTAGCTGTCAAGTTGACTTCTGATCCAGGACAAGTTCCTAGTGCCCTATATTGCCAATAACAGAAAGACACAATCTGGCCAGAACAGAGACATCGGTGTAAGTCTCTTTTCTTACCTCCACCATCATGTTCTGATACTCTGGGAGCATAGAAGTCTGTGCTACTTCGTCATCCAGCTTGTAATTTCTAAAGCTGAGTGCATGCACAAAGGACACCTGTAAACTCTGTCAGAAAAGAACAAAAAGTCTAAATCAGAAGATGGGGCTGTGAAACTAGTCCACACAAAAGGACAAGTTTCATATCATCCAGTCAAAGAGAAACACCACAAATCAAGTAGTTCTTGCAAACAGAACTGGAAATTAAAAGCCTCAACTCCCTTCAGGATTTGGCTTTAAGTTACTGGGTACAGGATTAGCATCATTACCTTCTCCTCTCAAAGTGTAGAATCAGAGAACAGTTTGGATTGGAGCAGCCCCTAAAGATCATCTAGTTCCAACCCCCCTGCCATGGTGGGGACACCTTATTGTAAACTGTTTGGACTACAATATTAAGAGAAAAGATGCTTAGAAATACTCCTTTAGCATGTCATCATAATGAGTTCTGAAAAGAAAACACAATGAGAAGTTCAGTAAGAAGAACACAGTTTCTGACTGGTGACACATTTGGACTGAACAAGCCATCTGTTTTTCCTTTCCAGCTGGAAGAAAGATGATTAGGGAAAGGCTCATTGTGCTGTGCTATTTATACCAGCACGAGCAGAGCATCTGTCTCTCTATCTCCAAGCAGGTCTGGCTTACCAGAGAAGTGTGCCCGCACCCCTGCATTGGAAACAGGGTGGTTTCCTTGCTTTTTCTCTTTGATCATCCCAATTGGAGTTGAGGGTGTGTGTGTATATGGGGTTTGTAACTCGGCATTATACACTGTCAAGAAATAGTTGAGTTCAGTTGACCGCTGAACTGAATCCTGTATCTTTTGCAATGACCTGGCTCCAGTCTAGGCTGTGGAGGCTGGAGCAATGTCGGAGTGGGATATGGACACGGAGTAACGATGGAATCTCAATATGAGTACAGTCGTTCTCCTTTATTTCACGCACTTACAAAGTTTATATANAATCAAGTAGTTCTTGCAAACAGAACTGGAAATTAAAAGCCTCAACTCCCTTCAGGATTTGGCTTTAAGTTACTGGGTACAGGATTAGCATCATTACCTTCTCCTCTCAAAGTGTAGAATCAGAGAACAGTTTGGATTGGAGCAGCCCCTAAAGATCATCTAGTTCCAACCCCCCTGCCATGGTGGGGACACCTTATTGTAAACTGTTTGGACTACAATATTAAGAGAAAAGATGCTTAGAAATACTCCTTTAGCATGTCATCATAATGAGTTCTGAAAAGAAAACACAATGAGAAGTTCAGTAAGAAGAACACAGTTTCTGACTGGTGACACATTTGGACTGAACAAGCCATCTGTTTTTCCTTTCCAGCTGGAAGAAAGATGATTAGGGAAAGGCTCATTGTGCTGTGCTATTTATACCAGCACGAGCAGAGCATCTGTCTCTCTATCTCCAAGCAGGTCTGGCTTACCAGAGAAGTGTGCCCGCACCCCTGCATTGGAAACAGGGTGGTTTCCTTGCTTTTTCTCTTTGATCATCCCAATTGGAGTTGAGGGTGTGTGTGTATATGGGGTTTGTAACTCGGCATTATACACTGTCAAGAAATAGTTGAGTTCAGTTGACCGCTGAACTGAATCCTGTATCTTTTGCAATGACCTGGCTCCAGTCTAGGCTGTGGAGGCTGGAGCAATGTCGGAGTGGGATATGGACACGGAGTAACGATGGAATCTCAATATGAGTACAGTCGTTCTCCTTTATTTCACGCACTTACAAAGTTTATATAGACAATCAAGCAGAGCACGCGATAGCAACATCTATGCGATTGGTTCACTACACTTGTCCACACGTCTAAAGCAATTATATGATTGGTACAAGGGTGCTGTTCGTGCGAAGGGGTCTAACGGAATTTGCTGGACTCAGTTCTGCTTATCTTATCTACCAAGTCGCTACTCCCTTGTGCTGTTCAAGGATAGTTCACTACATTCTCTGGGATTTCTGCAACCCCAGGAAAACAGGATTGCTCACATCAACCAGATCATGGCCTTTTTCACTTAGCCACCCTTCCGCAGAGCAGAGCTTCAAGGGTGTTGGTCACTTGCCACTTTCCTCCTCTTGCTCATCTCTATGGCTTTTGAGGCCAGGGCTCCCTCAGGGCTGATGGAATGGCAAGTCCAGGTCCAGGTACCACAGCTGCTATCCCTCTGAGCAGATGGTGGATGGAAGAAGTCTGGGTGCTCTATGGAAAACCCCCCACTTTTCTAAACCTGTGAAATAATTGCAAAATGATGAATTAACTGAAGACTTGTGAGAAATGGTTAGGCCCTTCAATCAACACTTATTTTTCTGGTTGTTCTTGCAAGTAGCTTTGTTGGAAAGATAGAGTGAGAAGTTAAACACTTGGAGCTCCTGGCTGTTTATAGCTGCTGGCGAGTGGCAGTGGCTTTTGGGAGCAGAGGAGGTGGCAGGAAGGTGGGTAGGGTCCAACATGCCCTTGGGAAGTTGCTTACCCAAGGGTGAAGTCCCACCAGAGGCTGATGGCTCCTGGTTGTGCCCCTTGACCCAGGTAGAGCTGCTGTTCACTTACCAAATCTTAGACGTTTACCCTGCTTTGGGTGTGCAGGAGCAATAGGGAGCAGAAGACCTCCCCAGCTGGGTGGCATGCCTGAGGCTGCTCTTGGCTGAGAAATAAAATACAGAGCTGAAAATAAAAATGCACGGATCTTCCTATAACATCCAGGAAAACAAGCAGGATGGGCCAAATGTCAAATGGTTTTACTAGAGGTAGTTGTTGTGGAATAATTACTAAAGTTATTTTTTCTTTAAATACATC
>VXBJ01005983.1:59802-82198 GCA_013400055.1 Nycticryphes semicollaris
ACATCATTGTTGACACATTAAGGAAAGGTATAAAATAAAAAAGTTTCTAGGGGAGAATACAACCACAGTTGGTATGCAAGGAATCCACTCCATCTGTGATTCCCTGAACAATATTGCATGCAAAGCAACATGGAGGATGGAGTCGGGTGGAAATTCAGGCCAAGCTCTGTGATAATACAGCAGATGCGGGAATGAGATGGTCCTATAGAACTGATAAACAGCATACTTGCTACCCTGAGCCAACAGTCTGTCAAATTTTGATGAAATGCTGTCCTTTGTGTGAACTTTGTTCATTATAATGTCATTATAATACCAAAATACACCTCCATCCCAAAGGACACCTGTCTCCAAGGTATGACCACTCTTCCTTGAGTCTCTGCTCTGAATTTTTTGTAAACTTACTGTTAAAAGTGAGGCGAGAGAATTTTACACCAATCATCATGAAGGTATTTACAACTAGAGTCACTCAAACTCTGCTTTGAAGGTAAAAAATAGTATAAAAATAGCCCAAGAAAGGAGTGATATCAGGGAAGACACCACTGTGAACAAGTCAAGGAGGACTCGATCACTGACTGGCTTTGAATTCTGGGACCAGTTGATGAGCTGAACCTTTCTTCCCCCCACATAGGGACACCTCGGGGTAACACTTGACTATACCAAGTGCTTCCTGGGGAAACTTAGAAATCTCTCTAGAGACTCTCTTCCCTACATTTATAGCCAAGCTGTATTGTTTATAACTTTGTTGTGCATTTTGTATAATTAGCAATACTTTTATTTGCACGTACTTTGCAGCGTAGTTTTCAGTGGCAAACTACAAGGATTTCTGTTGCATAAATAAACTGCATTGTTTAAGTAGCTAGTCATTTCAGTTTCTCATTGAATGTGACCAAAGACTTGAGAGTGGCCATGCTAGTTCATGAGCATGACTAGACTGAAGGTGCAGTCCACTATGAGTATATCCAGAATCATGACACTTTAATATATTGAACACAACTGAACTGGTAGTGGTGAATTAGGCAACACTCAGAATTTAAACCTAGGCGCCCCTAGTGTCCCCACCTCAGTGAGGAGTGTCACAACACAAGGGAGTTTATTTTCTGCCAAAACTACTTTGCCTCTTAACACAACAGTTGTGAGTCATGAGAGCTGAAGGAGAGAGCATCCCTGAACTGCCTGTTGCTTGAGAACTGACCTTTAAATAGGAGCCCCCCCTGAAGATGACAGCAATCCTGTGGCATGTGCTAAATGAGCTACAGAAACTAATTCAGTGATGTCTGGTCCTCACGTTGCAAAGTTTCCAGTGTGTCTTTGGTGGAATTCATTTTTTTTGAAGGCTGGACCTGTAACAACAAGGTGATGCCTTCAGCTCTGGTCTGAGCTGCTGGGTGCTTAAAGTGCCCTGCTCTCACCTAGGCAGCAATTAGTTCATGTAATGAGTTTTATTGCTCTCGGAGGCTGCAACCAAGAGATATCTCTGCTAATAAGTCATTAATACTTACTCCATTAATACCACCAAACGTCAGAGGAGATGGCACACGGAAACATGTTGATGAGATATTAGCATATTCACAAATGAGCAAAACAAAAGCACAATTAGGGAGGCCAGAGGGAGCTTAGAAATGGTGATGAAAGCACCTTGCTAGCTCTTTGGTGAGAGCAAGGCAGGAGACCTGGAGAGGGATCATATCATCTGCAGTGCTGCTGTTGGGCTCTGCTGCTGCCTGAAAACCTGGGGGAAGGAGATGTTCTGCATAAAGCTATGTGAACCATTTTTGCTATATAAATAAAATATCTCTAAGATTAAATTAAGCCAAAGAGGGGGGAGGTGGAAACCTTTGGGAAAAAATGGGGATTGCTATTTTTGTAAATAAAACAAGCTGGTGGCAGAGAGCTTTCCTAATTTTTTTTTTTTTTTCAAGAGAAGAAAGGAAGAAAGTCTTTATTTTTATGGCATGTCCTGGATGGTTTTTTTCTCTTCTTCCCTGCCGTAGTAGTAGGGGAGGACAAATCCTGGGTAAGCTGGAGGGTCTGAGGTGGGAAGATAAGGGGGTTGTTTACAGCCATTGCCTTGACCCCAGGCCTCCTCTCTTTGAGAGCATCATCCCTCATAATAAAGTGCTTTTCCACTTGGCAAGAACACCTGTTATTTTTTAGGCTGTCTTGTACTTTGGCCATTGCACACACTGCTTTAGATATTAATACATCTTCCATGTCGTAGGGTGGATGCAGTATGAATAAAAGAAATAAAAAGTTGAGTGTATCTCTGATGTCGTTACCCAGCAAAGCCCTTTAGTACAGTCTCAGTGCCGGCTCCCCCATGGTGCCCCATATGAGGACTGCCTGCACAGCATCCTTCCTCCAACAGACCTCATCTCCTCATGAAGCCCCCAAATCCAGCTGGCATCTGAATTTGACTATGTGGTTTTGGGCAGGTGGGATGGGATGAGATGGGATGGAGCTGTCTGAGTTCAGTGTAGGGGCTGGTGTGGCTTGGGCAGAGCTCTGGGCTTTACATGGGGTTAGCTGGAGTAATTCTCAGCTCTTTATTCTTTTCAAAATGTCATATTATTTTGTCATATTATATATCTCTGAAGTGGTGCAAAGGGCTGACTTGCACCATCCTTGTGTTGGCAGTGTCAGGGCACTCCTGCATCTCACTTATGGTCCATGCTTTTGTCCCTGTAGCTTTATTTAATGCCAAGTTTTACTCAGCAAAACCTTGGAGCTTTCTGGGCTGTATCCTCCAGTATCCAGCCCATCCCCAGATGGTTTTGGCCCTGATATGGGAGCCTGGCTCAGCTTCACTTACTCCTTTCATTTTCCAGAGAATGCTCTGAGATGTGGGAGTGGTACCACAGCACAGAGATGACGTTTTGGCTCTGTTTGCAAACTATGGGGATGAATGTGATGCATTTGTTGCTCAGTCAGTAAGTAATGTCTTCATGCCTTCCTTTCCACCTGCAGTGATGAGCACCATTAAAAAATACATGCAGATTTGCAAGAAGTCTTTTTCCACCCAGCGATGGGTTTAGGAGACTTGAACCATGCCAGGAGATGGGATGACCGTCCTCCTTCTACCTTACCCATTTGGTGAGTACTTTCGAGCAGAGGTTTTGCCTGGCTGCTTATGTCATGCTGGGGAGCAAAGAGATAGCACTGAGGAGGGTTTCTGGTCCCAGGCTCTTGCGGGAAGAAACTAATCTCTTTTCACCCTTGAAAAAATACGTATAGCCTCTTTCTTGCGTTGTAGGCAAGAGATATTAATACACTTATAAGCATCAAAGTGTAGGGTTGAGCCAGAAAGTGGACTCCATGTGCCAGCTTTGTGGACCCACAGCTTGTTGGTGTTGGGGATGAGACGATGTCTCTGGTTCTTGCCACTTAAGCACAGATGAAATGTGAATTTGCATGTGAAATTAGACCACATTGATGAGGTCTGGTTTAATTTCTTGGCCAAGCCTTCCTCCTAGAAACTCATAGTGTCCTGTAGAAGTTGACACGCAATTTCTGTTCTCCTTTGTGAAAAAAGAATTTATTCCCCTGGGGAACAGTTTTTTTCTTTTTTTAATGAAGTTAATATCTTTTCCTCTTCCTTTATTCCCTCACTGATTTTAGCAGTGGTGATTGAGCAAAATGAGTGATTTTTTTAATAGTTTGCAATATTTGGGTTTTTTTAAATGTCTGCTCTTTGATGTTACTGGACAGCATTAAGCTGTAGCTCAGGATACAGAGCAGTCCTACGATAAATCTCACCCCATATATACCCCCAGGCCCAACAGTTTCCCAGGCTCGTCATGGTTTGAAGGTGCAATGACCATTTGCTGCTTTAGTTTCTGCTTCTACCTCAGTTGAGCCAAGAGAGAGACAGGAACAGCTCTGTATCCACTGCTCAGCTGGAAAGCTGAAGTCTTGTTGTTGAGCCACCCAATCAATGGTAATATAAAAAAGGAGGTGAAAGAATGGGCCCCTCAAAAGTCTGAAAAAGTCTAGGAAGTAAAAGGAAAACATGTAATAATTTCACTTCCTTTTGGGAAGTGGGGCTAGAGGAGATGTTCTCATTTCTTCTGACCTTTTCAGGTGGCTATTGTGGTAACAGCTGCCTTTATTACGATCACTTGATGAAAATCAAGAAGTGATACATCTGTTTCAGGAAGAAAACAAGCAAACAGCCCGAGCTTTGATGTCCTCTGGGGATACTTCATTTAGCAGCTGAGGTGAATGGCAGAGCCTGTTGCCAATTAACCCAGAGCAAACCAATGCCTGTGTTTCAGGTGAGATGGCAGCTCAAGCCTCTCCTGTTTGAATCCCATAGAGAACACCAGCTTCTTCTTGTTTGTGTTCCCCACAGAAACCCCATTGCTCCAGGGTTTCAGCTGTAGCAGAGGTATCTTGGAGAATACCTTGATGAACCTCATGCCCTCCCCTTTCAAGAAAACTGTCAGCAATTAAGAGCAGGGACACAGACCACTGTGAACTGGCACATCTCTACCTACCAAGAGGTGCTGCTGCCTTGCCCAAAATGACTCCAGAAAGTCAATTGTGTCACTGTCTTGGTCTGTGGCTGAGAAGTGGCCAAGTGAGAGAGGACATGGACTGGGGTGAGCATCCCCTCCCCAAATCAGCCGTGCTCTCAGCCACACCCCCCCAGCTTCATATGCCAGTACCTGAACACCTAAATGAGGGATTAAAAGAACCCCACCCCTTTGCTGTATTTTATTGAAGTTTTTCAAGGATTAAAAATAAAGCTGCAGAGCAAGCACTGATGTGTAAGATGGGGCACTTCTTGGCCCAGGAATGTGGGTGGCCAGTGCACCTTCCCACAGGTTCCCATGTTGTATCTGGGGAAATAAACCCCTACAATTAAATGGAAGAAAAAATGAAATTATGAGTTTCTGCACAGAAGCACCCACAGCAAAATAAAAGGAGCAGCGATGGAGCAGCCTTGAAACTGCTCACGGTTCCTGGCAAGGAAAGACAAAGGATCCAGGAAGGTCATTTTGGAGAAAGCATGGGAGACTCCTGCATACTGCTGGCCCTAGCTCAGCAGCCCCCATGTCCTCACCCCAAGCTGCTGGGTTGGCTGACCCTCCATCCTCCCCTTTTACCTCCCCCCAGCCTTTTTTTTGGGAAATGTCAGTTCCCTTGCCTTGAAACCAAGTGATGAAAGTGCCCCAGGACCTGGAGTTTCCTACACAAATGGAAAAATTCAGGGTTATTGTAGGCACTGTGCACCTGCCCTCTGGTTGCTTGTTGTCCCCCAGACCTGCTGTCACCCTGCCCACAGCAGTGGCTCGGCACCTGGGCATCTCCTTGACAGCAGATGCTGCAAAAGTGCTTATAAATTAAGGAATTTTTCTCTGCTAGGAGTTGTCAGAGAGAAGGTTGTTGTATTTGCCTCAGGAGCCATAGTTGTGGTCATCCAAAACCCTGCTGATCATTTGCATAGATATTCTGTGCCCTTGTAGCACCAGAGAAACCTCTGAAAAGACAACACTTGAACAAACAACAATACGAAGATGCTCTGACGTTCTCCATCTATGATAACAATAGCACTTATAGGTTAATTAGTTAGCTGTAGGAAAAGACCAAAAAGAAATAAATTAATTTTATAAAATTTCATTTGCCTTCTTTTTCCCCCTCTGTGCTGCTAACAGACTCTTTAAAAGTTATGCAAACTTTTGCTTGGTCAAACTGTTGGAACGTCTATTGAGCTGCTAAGTTATTTCATTTTTCTATATAACTACTGTATGATTTTTTTCACCCACAAAATCATGAATATTACTGTCATTACTTTTTTGGATCAATATAGTGAAATGTATTAATTAAAAATATTGTACTGACATCTCAGTGAAGGCTGCTCTTGCACTTGACTGTTCTTATCAAAATATTTCATATTCAAACAAGACAACTTCAGTGAGAATAAAATTCAGCCACACCTTAATAAGAATCATGCTTTTTATTTCATTTCTACCATCTGTGCTGAAGGAAAAATTTGCGGACTATTCAGTCATATGAAAAGCCCACCACTTAAAAACTGATATTTCTTTTTGAGAAAGGAAGCAGAGGATGGTATTAGAGGAACATGGATGAGTTACTGAAGAATTTTAAATTAATTTCATGTATATTTATCCTAAGGGTCTGGTAAAATTTCCATTGTTTAGAAGCTCAACACACTAACTGTGCAGTTAAGGTAGGCTCACAATTCTCTTTTGTTGGATACATTGCTATGAACCAAGCTCTTTGTGTAACTATCCTCACTCTTTTCATGAATGACTAGTGCTGTAGCAAACAAGGAACTGATGTTTTAACAAATGCTAATTATTGTCTCCATATGAAAGTAATGTGATGAAATGAAATTGTGTATCTTTTACGGGAGATCAGGCTTTAAAAATGTGTGAATCTGTTAAATGTGTTTGATTCAATTATTAATTTGTGTCTAAGTCTCATGGAGAAGAGCAGGACATGCAAGATATCCATATAAGCCAATATTTTAGAAACTTATTTCACTTCTTTTTCCTTGTTTGTATTTTAGTTCACATTCTTTTCAAGCCTGATGTCTACTTTAAATTTTGTTACTATTTTTGTTTATACAAGAACAAGTTTTCGATGTCATATGCTGGTAGCAGTGTCACATGTTGGAAACAGTACCTTGCTGAAAACTCTCTTGTTGTTTCAACTCAAACTTAATGAGTTCTAGTGTGAATTTCCTTTTTGTTTATTATAGTAATAATTGATGGGGCAACCAAGCTCGGAAACCATTTCCAAACATGAGAAGGACAAGAAGGTAATTGGGGCTAGTTAGTATGGAATGAGGAAGTTATGCTTACCCAACAACAGTCATTTACAACATGTGACCAGCTAGGTTGATGAGGGGAGCAAGTTTGCAGATGACATAAAACTGGAAGGAGTGTGGAGTACACCAGACAGGACTGTTGCTATGCAGAGGGATCTGGACAGGCTGGAGAACTGGACTGAGAAGAATCACTTAAAGTTTAACAAAGGGAAATGCAAAGTCCTGTTTCTATGGAGAACTGTCCTCAAGCACCATTAAACACACTGGGAGCCAAATGGATGAAAAGTGGCTTTGCAGAGAGGGATTTGGGAGTCTCAGAGGACACCAAGCTGACTATGAGCCAGCAATGAGCCCTTGTGGCCAAGAAGACAAACAGCTGTAGGGGTACATTAGTAAGAGGACCACCAAGATGGTGAGGAATGGGATCCTTCCCCTCTACTCAGTACTGATGAGGCCAAACTTGCAGTCCTGGCTCTAGTTCTGGTTCCCCCAGTACAAGACTTCCTGGATCAAATCTGTCCCAGAGACACATAGATGATTAAGGGACCCAGAGAAGAGAAGGTTCAGGAGGTTCTTACCCACGTGTAAGAAGAGCTAATGGGAGGGAATTAAATGAAAGAGACAGACTCGTCTCAGTGGAAAAAAAAAAAAGTGTGATTTTTCATTTATGCAAAGCCAAATAATCTATAGATATAGAAAGAGATATAGAAATTTTGAAAACATCAAAAGAAAGCAGAAGCAATACATGAACTTTTTTGAAAACATTGANTAACATTATTTTTTAACAAATAAAATCAGTACAGATATTATTATCTGTTTGCTTAGTACTGAAAATCGAATGAATGTAAACATTACATTGTGACAAAAAACACAGTTCACACTGCAGTGGCTATGGATCAAGTGGTTTATTTCAGGGACTTGAACTTTATGATGAACTGAAGACTATTTTAGTGCTTTAAGATCTGTGGGTGTCTGAAATGGTTCAATCAGCTGTGATGTGACTCGTGAAAATTAGAGCAATTTGGAGAACATATAGTAACTTCTTGGACCTCATCCAGGAAAGTTACTGGACATATTACATTTCCAAATATACAAAATAGTTTAAGTAAAATAATAAAATAAAGATTTTTTCACACAAAAAGGAAAAAAGAAATGCACTGCATTGGAGTAAGAAAGAGACAAAAGCTAAAAGTAAAATAATTTTCATTTCACAAGCAGACAGTACATACAAAAATAAATTGATTCTTTCACCTGGTTGAGCATAAATTGTTCTTTCAATGTGAAAGAACTCAATGTTCAAAAAACCTTCCGTATATATAAGAAATAGATATTCCTCTGTGATAAACTGATCTGTTCCCAAAACAGGCAATAGCGTATTCAGTTTCTGGTTAATATAAACTCCACAAAAATCATGTAATATCCCACCCACAGGTGACTGAATGAGTATCTTGGAGCATCTTGAATGCAGATAAAAAAAGATATGGTGACAAACATTATGCACAGTTTGCCTTCATCACATGATAGCAGTTCAGAAGGAATTGCAGATAGGTTGAATAATTTATTAACACTGATGGAAAAAACACCTTGTCCCATCTAAAACTTTATAAGAGAACATGCTTGGAACAATAATTTCTCTGTCTGACACTTTAGGCAAAGCAAAGAGGAATGAGTAGTTTAATTTAAAAGTTTTGCAAACATTTATGGTTTGACAGCTCACAGCAATATGGAATTGGTATAGATGTTGGTTTTAGTGAGCCACTGCCTGAAATGGCAGCATTGGTGACTCCTCAATATAGTGCTGAGATGTCATAAATTTTAGATACCAGCTCATACATCACCAAAAACTTGAGAAACACACTATAAGTCCCTAGTGCTGGGGCAGCACCCTAGATATAGCAGATTTAAGCCACAGTGATTTGTCTAGTGTCATTTTCTTGAATTTGAGATTACTTTGGTAAACAGTCTCAGGTTGCACAGACTGCTAATTTCTGATGAAATCAATTTGCTTGACACAAATACCTATACTTTTACAAATGGTGTGATTTGTCTGTGTTTCATGAACAGCACAACACTTGAGTCATCAAGTCAATTATTGAATAATCAGAAAGTTCGGACTCCCTCTTATTGACAATCTTAGGCCTTGTACAGAAGAATAAGGGTGAAGTTCAAGATACAGCAAAAACTGGCAGCTTGGTACTTTCATAAATTATGTACACTAAAAGTATGCAAACAACTGATATACTTTTACATACTTTAAGTTTCCTTTTGCTAGTATAATTACTCAAATTTACAGTTCTACATAGAGGTTCCCAGGCCATGGCCCAATACCTCATTAAAATATCTCTCTGCATAACCATATCAATAGTATTAACAGGTAGGATTTTTTTTCAGTTAAAAGACTGATCGTAGAGTCACGGCAGACCACAGTTCAGTCTGGGAAATGATAGGAGTCATTGATCTGAAATGCTTGATTTATTTTAAATGTTACTGAATATATACTGTGGAATATCTCTCTCATCTAACTTTTGTGCAATGAATTGAGTACAAAAAGTATGAACTTATTCTTCACCTCACGTATTAAAAAATTACTATTTGTATAGTACAGAATACGACTTAGAATTGCTTTGTAACCCTCTCAATTGAGTGGTTTTGTCTGATTAACTATATAAAAAAACACAGCCTGCACATTGGTGTAGTTTCATTTCAAAGGAAAACACCAAAAATACCCTAACAGTGAACAGCTGCCAAGAAAAAAAACACACCAGTGTATTTGACTATACTAATATTCACACTTTCTTTCAGACTGGTTTGGGATATATGGAACGTCTTTTACTGAAGCAGGATTTGCTGTTTCTTCATACACACAAATTCATTCTGAAAAGAGCTTTTAGTGTTAACAAAGGTAAACTTATTCTGAAAGATGTTAGGACAAAAGAGTGTATGGAACTGAAAACAAAAACCCAAATGATCACATTTTCCTAGAATAGCCATATAAGATCATTATGAAGTTCGAAAATGGGAAATCAATGAGGTCACACTAGGATAATAAAACCCATAAGATACTAGGTTTTTCTAATCCTAACTTCTAAAAAGATATTATCTGATAGACTACCAGGACCTTGATCCCCTAAGGAAAGCATAAAAATATTAATTATGTTTAATTTTTGAGGAACGAAGACTTACCATGCAAGAGGTGTCTAAAAGATTTTTCTAGGAAATCATAGTGTTCTCATACCTCACAGTTGGTGTCTTTTTCACCCTTTTAACTGTTAAAAATACCCACCGGTGTTCTGAGTAGTCTGAACATTTTCCATTTCATTAATGAACCGTAACAAAAAGCAATTAAAATTCCTAAGTGTCAGGAAAATTATACTCATTAGGTGTGCATTATACTACTGTTAAAAGTGTGGACCACGTAACTTGTTATTTTAGATATGTGATAGTCACTTTGCCGAGGCAGCCTTCATCCTTATTTAGGCATATTTTGTCATATTTGCTATGNNTTATGGCATTCTCCTTCATAGGTATCTCTGAACTTAATACTTGTTATAATCTCCAATTTAAACAATTTAATTTTCTCAATTACATGTATGATGACAAATTACTTCACGGTTACTAAAGTATTCTTTCCAGTAAAGAATGCAAATCCTTTAGTTTAACACTGCCAAGAAGTATTTACTTTTAAATAATCCACATGTAATAATTCTGTTTTACCCAGACACTGGTGAAAACATTTGATGAATGGATCGGTACAATGTAAATGCATTTTTTTATGGAATATGTATGCATTCATACATCTGGTGTACAGTACCAGCTCTAACCTGTATCTCTGGGTGGGAGACACTGCAATCTCCATTGGAGAATGAACAGCTCATTCAGACCTACCTCCTCTTCCTGTGGTTTTTAACCCTACAAATTCAGGATTCAAACACAATGTATTTGAGTCTCAAAATAAGATTCTAAATTGATAGAGATTTTTGAACGATAGCTTTAATTTACCAGGCAGAAGGAAGGGACTTAAGGGACAGGGGCAAATGGATACAGGTCCCTCCTTGAAGGAGCAAGCCAAACCCCTCCCACTCCCCTCACCTTCCCAGTTGCCCTTGCAAAATAGGTATGGGGCTTTGGAAATTGAAGCTCAGGTAAATGAGAACAGAGAGGAAGACACAACCAGTGAGTTGCCTTGGGCTAGTCACTCATCCCTAATTCCTTAGGTCTTCCCCAGTTAAGAAAAAAATAATGGTAATTTTATTGGGTGACTCCCACTGAGGGGACCAGAAGGTCCCATTTGTAGATCAGGTCCTTCCCACAGGGAAGTCAACTGTCTTCCTGGGGCGAGGATTAAGGATATACAGGGAAATCTTCCTATTCTGGTTCGGCCCTCCGATTACTGCCCACTGCTGATATTTCAAGTAGGGAGTGATGAGGTAGCTACCAGAAGTCCAAGGGTAATGAAGAAAGACTTTAGATTGCTGTGATGGCTGGTTAAGGGATCAGGAGCACAAGTAGTGTTCTCCTCTACCGCACCAATTGCAGGGATCAATGAGGGGGATAAACAAAAGAGCCAGCAAATTAATTCTTGGCTCCAAGGCTGGTGCAACTGGTAGCACTTTTGTTTCTTTGATCACAAGTTGATCTACAGGACACCAGCGCTGCTGGCAACAGGTGGGGAAAGCCTAACGAGAAGGGGAAGAAGTATCCTAGGAGAAGAATTACCAGGGCTTATTTAAAGGGTAGCAGGGCTTATTTAAAGGGTTTTAAACTAGGTTTGAAGGGGGATGGGAAAGAATTTGATACCTGACAATCCTGAATATTCAAGCCAAGGCAGGAAGTAATATTCTCACGCGTCCTGATTATTGATTACTCATCCTTGCTAGCACACAGGCAAGGTACAATCAATCCTGCTTTGGAGTACTGGCTGATTATCAAATTTAGGTTGGAGTAGATGATCCACAGTGTCTTGTGCCCGTGGGACTGTGGGAAGCAAGCACTAAAATGTTCCTGAGATACTGTGGATCAGACCATTTTGCACAGGACTAGATTGGTATCTTTTCCCTGTGCTGAGCACTCTGTTAAGCACTCTGGCCCATTGCTGCAGTGCCTCATCAGTGGGCACTCAGAGCCAGTTTTATGCAGAATTAAAATAATTGTCCAGCATTAATAATGCATGTAACTGCTTTTCCCACCCATTCATGGCAGTGAAAAATCTTTGAACTGGTTTTAACGGTAACTGTTGGGATGTTAAAAAATAAATTAATTCAGCTGTGCAATAAAGTACCCTCTTTTTAAGCAGAATGACCATAGATGACAGGTAATAGCTTGTAGGATTCAGAGGAATTTGGGTAGCCCATTTAAAATTCTATTGTATTAAAAGACTCACAAGCCAATACAAATTGCTTCTGACTGCAAACTAAATTATCATACATCTTCGTGATTTGATTAATGAATCAAATTTCTTTTAAAGTATAACATTGGCTTTACTTATTCTAATAAGATTAGATTTCAGGCATTTCTAGTGTTGTTTTACCTCTGCCCTTGAAAAATTGATGTTCAGACTTCTAGTGACTGGGCTGGAGTCCAACCTATATATTTGTGCTTTGAAAAAAAAGAAATTAACAATATTATACAAGGTACATAAACAAAAATTGTTTTAAATTTCACTTTTCTGTTCAAACTCTTGCCATTGATATACCCCAATTTTACTGTGATCTAGAATTTTAAATGGAACATAAAAGCATGAAGTCATAGCTGGGATTCTGGATGTAGAATTACATACAAAAATATTTTATAAGACTCATACTATGCTATGAAAAAATATAATTATTTCTAATGCAGGGAGATGATAAATTCATTCAATGCGATGTCTCAGGCTATAGTGCTTGAAGCAGTTTTCTGAAAAAAAAAACCCACCTCAAATTATAATCAAGTGTAGTCTACTAACAAGTACATTTGATGCTATAATCACTCTACACTTGTTACTTGTATTTGGAAGGGTTGCATTATGGGGGTTATGAGGATTTACTTTACTAAATCAAGAACAGTAAAATATTTTCTTGGAGGGAACTGAGATTAATTCTGTGTTAGATATGAAGATATAGCTTAAACCTTTCTTACACATCTGGTTTAATACTGAAGAAGTTATTATAAATTAGTGTGATCTTTTATTGATTTCTTCACACCAATAATGGAAATCCAAACTAGAAGACCCAAACTTTTAACTTTTCTAGTATTTTCTCATTGTAAAGCTAATAGTGAAGATGCAGAGACTGGGAATATTTGCTCTTAATTTGCCTCTTAAATGCAGCTGTATCCAGAATTTTCCTCACGTAAAGACAAAGAAAACAATAGAAGGAAAATAGATAGAAGCTGTATATTTTGTCAATAATTGTAAAGAGTGTGGTTTATGTAAAACATTACAGAGGAGAGACATTTCATTATACAGGTGAAATACAACCACATTCTTCAATCAGTCTACATTTCTTGTACTTGTGTCTGCCTATCAAATCAAATACAGGTAGATAATCCCACAAGACTAAATCATACAAAAGAAAATTCCTTATTGTATGCAACAACACTGTAGAGAGCAAAGTAAGTTTTCAATTTGGACTAAGAACATGCATTCAGTAGAAAAGAGAAGAGAGTAGGAATAAGATGTAACAAACTTCATTTCCAGGTAAAATGAGGACCTTCAAAGTGCAGTGTAAATACATGCTATTCTTTAGATAGGTAAAGCTCGCATTTTTGTGGGGAATCAAGTTTCTACTAACAAAGAGTAGTTTTAGAAGTTTTTACTTCTAAATATGCAAAATAATATTCCCACAGAATGTTTTTGTTGTATATTAAAAGTACAGGTTAGGCTTTGCTGGAGTATGCAGGCAAGACAATGAAATCAACATTTGCTTAATGGAATGTGCAAATCTGTGAGGAGTTGAAAATGAAACAGGTGAAAATATATCAGTAAAGACTGTAAGCCTTTTCATTTTACTTTAGCTACTAAAGGCAGGTTCAGTTACATTCTATGTTTTATTGCAATTAGCACAGGACAACAATGGTGTATGTTTTCTAAACAGACTGAAATAATAAATCAGGGTGACTGTGACTTGTACATTAATATAATTCTTGTTCCAAAAATTGCTGTTTTTCTTTTTGTAGACTTGAGTGTTTAAAATGTACATTTTTAAAGTCAAAACAATGCATCCTAATCTGCGAACATTTCCAGTTTTTTTTCTTGTGAAAACATATTTTTCCAAAGAACTTTTCTTTCAAAGCATGTGGTGGCATTTTTGTACATAAAAGTTATATTACTGACAGTAACAGCACTCAAAAGTCACCCTAAAGCATTTTAATAATATTTTATCTCTGTTGCTAAATTAACAAAACTCCTTGTCTTTATTTTTATATTTTAAAACCTGGCACAATATATTGTAGAACACATTATACGCTGACAACTTAAGAGGACTTGAAAGAAGACTTTATGTATAGTACAATCATGAGGTGCTCAGCAGCAGTGAAATTTGAAAGCCTACTTTATTCCAGCTTTAGCACATAACTTTAAAACATAACAGATGACCTTGTTCTCCCCTCTTTCATGCTTCCATATAGCCGTATATTTAATCGGTACATTTCAGCCTTACATTTGCAGGAAATACAAATAGCAATATGTTATGGAATAGTTAACTGGTGAAAATTTGTTTTTTCACCTATTTTTTGGACTCCATACACCACTTTTAAATTTACTTTTTTTTTGCTAACTTCAAAAGAAAAATTACCACTTCTTATTTGTCCTGTTTGTTTGTTTGTTTGGACCAATTAAAGGTACTTTTTTTTTTTTTCAAGAAAAAATATTACTTCTCCCTATGCATTTCTGCTGTGGTGTGTTCTGCTCCCTGGCTTTTACCTGATCTTCCACCAAAATTTTTTATTTTAATTTCAGCATTTTTGAGTATCTGTAAGTTTTATCTGCGAGAAACGGATAAGCCTTCATGTGAAAATTACACCAAAATTCAGATTATATTGCTCTCAGTTTTCACAAGCGGGTAGATGTACAGGGTTCTGAAAATTACATTTCAAAAGCCAAATAAAATATAAATTCATATAGTATGAATGCTCTCTAGTAAGCCAGCATGAACTATCTGTAACTGAATACCGTACAGTTTGAATGTTAATTATACTTCTTTCAGTTATAACATTTTAAATTACTAACGAGAATGTAATTTACATAATAGGTGCATGAAGGGAATGTAAGTAACAAAAAGGAGTATACCTGACTGTTTCTAAGTCCCTAATGCTTAGCAAAATATAAATTAATGTTGAAATAATAGCTTCCAGCCATCATATACTAACTAATATAGACTATATTTAGGCAGTTAAACCTTAATTTGTTATGTCCCTTGTGAAAGAAGAGCAGGTGCATCTGAGGGTAAGAATTAAAAGTAAAGGTACTTGAAAAATTATTTTAATGCAACAACATTGTCTGCTGGTGTTTTGGAGTTTAATTTTCTTTTCTTTAATGCAACAATTTTTTTATACTAGAAAGCCAAATTAAACAGTAGATAACATTTGAGTCATCAGTGCTGCACATTTACAGGTATGTTTTAATAAAAAATTAAAATATACTTATTGTATTTTTATTTGAAAGTTAATTACTTTTCTGCAGTGTTTATTTGACCACTTCAGTAGTAACTTTCCATTCCTCTCTCTAAATTTATCATTGCTTGTATACTCTACAGGAGGTGGCTTTACTTAGAGCCTCTCTGAGAGGAGTCTAATGCAAAACTAAGATCACAGAGCAAATGATGCAGTTGGGTGTTTACCGGCAATGTGGGAAAGAGTGATACTAGAAGACATCTCATCATTTATTTACATCTACAAATAGGAGGATGATCTTGTAATTTAGGATGTGAGTTAAAAATGGAGTGAAATTACTGCTTCAGTACAGATATCATATATATCAAAAAATCTTTTTGAGTGGACATACTCTCCACGGCCAGAGAAAAGCTGCACTGTGTACAGCTGTGCAAATGTGTGTCCAGCTAACCGTTACCTATTTTTCTGAACCACAGAGTCAACTTGCATCAACTTATCTGCACTTGACTGTAGATCTACATATGACAACAAAACAGCTGAAACCACGACAAACAGCATAGCCACAATGAAATATAGGGAGCTAATAATTTTTTGATATGGGAAAGGAAATAGAAGGGAAGTAGGAGAGGGGTTTAGAATAGAAAGCCTCATATAGCTCTTAGAAAAAGGGATTATGAATAGCTTTGGCAGCAAAAATATAACAGACTCATCTTGCATGGTCCATTAAGAAAACCAGACATTTAATTGTCTTTTCTGAAGTTTCCTGTATATTCTACACCACAGGGGCAGGGGCTTCCATTACTACATATGAGGTGTAATTACAGAAGAAACCAATTGAGAGAAGTGTTGTGGAGAGCAGCAGTATGACCATTGCCAACAGTTGTTTTCTAAGATTGTGGAAGTAAGAAAATTTTGACAATAGTTTAGTTTAGTTTAGTTTAGTTTTTTAGTTTGGAAAGAAACAAGATGTTTGGTTTAGTCTTAATCACACTTCAAAAATTCTAGCTGCCTAAGTTATAAAATATTTATTCTTCGACACACACAGATTTTCTGATGATATAGAAGAGCCAAGTCTGTACCAGAATTAATTCCTGGATGCAGGCATCAAGGTTAGTATCTGGTACCTGGTGCCTATATGCTATCCTGTTTTTAAAAAACGGTCTAAGTTGGTATGGTATCTTCACTTATAAATATTTCTTAAGAAAAATGAAAAATGGAACAATACTAACCACTTAATTATATCTCATCAGGATTTTTAATCTTAGATCCTGACTGGTAGATTGCAGACTGGCTAGGCTGATTCAGACATTACTGTCATTCTTGGCAGCCAGGTCCTTCATGGTGAGTCACGTTCTAAGGAGGACGTGGGTGGGATCACAACATGACACTCACTGATGAAAAATAGCTCTGCTGCTTATTTGCCGGTTTCCAAATGCATAAATGTCACAGATCCACTTGGTCTTGCAATGGAGGAAGTACTGAGATAGTTCCAGAGAGAGTTTGAAGCTGTTCATGGTGGCAAGGATAAAGGAAGACAGTAAATTAAATGAAATTTAAACAAAAAAGTCCTTCAGACAAGGTACAGAAACTTGCTTTCCAACCCCACTACTCTATCAGTCTTATAGTTGAACACAGCAAATAAAGAACAAGTTATATCCTAGTGGTGCCTGTTAGCTAAAATAACACAGTGAGGGCAATGATTAGCTAAGTGTCCCAGGGTACTGGGGAAAGGAAAAAGCAGAGAATGAAAGTGACTTCATACTTGTGAGTCTGGGATATCTCTACACTTGTGAGTGTGGGGTACTGGTACACATGGAGTGGCTTCAGTACTGTCGTCCCAGATTGCCTGGCTATTATGAAGAACACCTCACACTTGTTGAGAGGAAAACAATGGAGGAACTTAAGAAGAAAGTTTTGTCCTCTGGAGGGGGAAGATTGTGTTCCAAATGAAAGTTAAATATGGTCAAGCTTCACGTACTGTAGTAGCATCTTGAATAAATATCAACTTTAGTAGAATGCATGTGATAGTAATCAAAATGTATCCTTTTTGCATTGAGCTTGAGTGTACTTTAAAAGTTTTTTTCAGAATGGAACTCCTGTTTTCTAAAACCTTAGTGGTGACTGGTCTCACCACAATCTCCAGAGGTAGACCCAAACCACAAATCCATTTGTTAAATCCCAACCCCTCCCACCAGCTGAGATTAAGTGCCATTTAATTTCCATAAAAGATCTGAAGATTAATCTTTAAATCAATGTTTTGTCATTAAAAAGCAATTTTTGATGAACTAAACCATCTGTACTACTATGTCTAGTTACAGAGGAACACAACTCTGAGATGATAAATTATCATAACCTCACTGAGAACAGAGGGACTCCTGGAAGACTTCAGAATTTTGGGGGATGTTCTGAAGTGTTTACCTCTCTTAAATGATTGCCAGCTACCTTTTACTGAGAGAGAAAAATTTAAAAATTGGAAATTTTCATTATATGATGTGTTAAGCTTCCTGCAACAACAACAGCTATTATTCTGTCAATTACTCTGTTCTGAAAAAAATGCATTCAAAAGCTCTACATTCTTTACAAGCTCTGCATTCTGTTCTTTTTTTAGTCAGTTTTTCTGATATGGGGCTTACCCTTTTTCTGAAATGCAATGTTAAATATTTATTCATACTACTCTAGGGTTTTAATCAGAAAAAAAGTCCTTACATATCCATTTCAAACAACCTAAGACTTCAACTTCAGTGTTTAGGCATCTGCAGAAGACAGTTATTTTAACAATAGATTAAGTATTTTAATTTTACTAAACTGAATAAAGCATATCTTTCTTTTCTACTCAGCATTCTTGTGCAGATATTGCTTTGTTTCAGAAAAAAAGGTGAAAGATTGAGTTGTCATAGTTCGGTATTTGCCACTATCTGTAGTTCAGTGACATGCAAGTACAACCTGAATTCATTTCATGGAAATTGCCTATTTTGTTCGTTTCCAAAGAGTGACAAACACATATCAGTTATGCTACATTAAGTTCTAGTCATTTTTGGCTGT
Source organism: Nycticryphes semicollaris (assembly GCA_013400055.1). Lineage (NCBI taxonomy): Eukaryota > Metazoa > Chordata > Aves > Charadriiformes > Rostratulidae > Nycticryphes > Nycticryphes semicollaris. Next base: position 78,224 of record VXBJ01005983.1, read on the forward strand.
TCATTTTAAAAACATGTTCTGTTCCCTGTATTGGGTTTTATGCTAAGCATTTTTACATTTGCATACTATAGCCATGATTTAGTACAAAATGCTGAAGGAATGGTCACTGGGGAAAGTTTGAGGCTTTTTGTACTCAAAAAATAGTGTAGTTACTAGTCAACTATACTAAGATTCATATGCAGATGTATAAATTGTATTTTTAGGTTTAGTTTCTGTTTATAAAAATCTCCAAGTTCTTTTACTAAGTATAGGAACTTCAGACAAGTTTCAGAATCTGATCCCTTTATTAAAGGATTAGTTTGGTTTCCCAGAGAAATGAGGATTATACAATCACTTGAGTGCTGTCTATTTCCCTCCATCAGTACCACCCTAATAACTTTTAAACACTTTTTGAGCAGATCAAGGTGGAGGGATAAATGTTCCAATTGCATTATGTTCATGTAACTTGTTGAAATCATTATACAGATTGGGAGTGAAACCCAAATGTGTGCCAGAGACACACTGAAACTTGAGTGTTTTTCAGCTAGTATTTGTTCTGTTTGATTTACTGGCTAACTATGCCGCTTCTTTGTCCACCTTCATGCCTCAAAACCTGATGTAACCACAGTTAGGTTATTAATTAATGTTTCTTAAAAGGATGAGCATAAACGATTTAATAGCTTTGAAACAACCTTTGTTTATCTGTCTAGAAATGAATAATTTCCATGGGGACCTCTTTCAAGCTTTTATGTCTTGAATAAATAACAATTATGAATAGCTGAGATTCTTATCAGTCAGGAACTGATTCTTTTAACTGTGAAGCCTCTCATATCTTACATATTTTTAAACACAACAATTTTAATAGTTTTTCAGTCAATATAAAAATCCTATCTCACCTATGAAAAATATTTTTGTCACTGAACAACAATTTTCAAGGTAGCAAGTGGGTCAGATTTCTACATGACCATAGGCATCCAGCTTACATTTAATTTTAAAAGTCATGGATTAATTTGTATAGCTTGAACTTCATATGCCAGAAGATTAAACTGAGCTGAGTGGAAAATATAAAGAATGTGAGTTAAGGATTTAGTAAATTATTTATTTTTCTTGATTGTCTGTTTTGTTCTCATGCTTTTATTTAACTTCTTTGTCAGTTTTTAACATCACATGAAAACATTGTTTTTTTCTTTTGTTTTCCAAAGTAAAAAAGTATAGGAAAGGCCTGAAATGAATGAATGAATGAATGAATCCTTATTAATTTGAACCATTATCAAGTTTATGACAATGCATGACTCCCTGGAAGAGATAAGTTTCTTGTCAGGTTTTCATGATCATTTCTGATAAGTGATATCTGAAGTTTGTTCCTTGAGCTCTGATGTGCTCTTTTTGCTTGGTAAAGAAATCCAGATGCTTGTATTTTTCACAGGAATTGTTTTTAGATGCTTTGCCTTGGATGGAAACTATCTACACAAAAGAAGCAGAAGCTACTAATCACATTCCATTCCCCCCTTTTGTTTCTCTATCAACCTTCTGATGCTGTCATTTTTTGATGCTGTGCATCGATAATTCTTATTTCCTTTTAAAATGTTAATTAGAATAAACAAGCTTTCCTGTAATTCATTTTGCAGGTAAATGTATTTTAATTATGTGAAAAAAAAAGGTAATTGCCAGGAATAAATGTACTGTGCTGGTTCTGAGGCAGTCTGGCCTTTCAGGTTGGTGAATGAAGCAGGCAGAAACATACTGGCTTTCAGAAATTTAAATAAGTAGGTTTTGCCTGTATTCATGTTAGTTCATAACTGCAAGTAAACAATATATACATTTTAATGACAATTTAGATATGAAAACAATCTTAACATGTAAGATTTTGGTGTTAGGTGCCAAAGATCCCATAGAAATGTCTACTCCCATGAATCTGTCATCATTTTAACTGGGAATCAATGAAATTACTGAGAGAATCACATGATTTGTATACTACAAAGGAAAGAATAAAAAATGTCCTGGAGGTCTATTGCAATGATTCAGCCAAAGGCTAGAAAGCTGTCTTAAGCTTAATTTGGTCTTGGTTATAAGCTGTTGTTATAACTCAGTAAATGTGTATTCAGACGAGGACTGTAATCATAATTTTTATTTTTACCCATTAGTTCCTAACCATTAATACAATTCTTTTATATAAGTCTTTCTATGCGCGTGTGTGAGTAAGTCAATCTGACTGTTACTTTCATAAACTTGAACATATAAAATAATACAGAAGAGCATAGCATAACATAGCACAGAATAGGACAGCATACAATATTTCTGCTGTAAGGGACCTGTAACGATCATGTAGTCCAACTGATTGACCAATACAGAGCTGACTGAGGTAAAACATGTTGTTAAAGTAATTGTTTAAATGCCTCTTTAACACAGCCAGATTTGGGGAATTGATCACCTCTCTATAAAACCATTTCCAATATTTGATCATGCTTTCAGTTAAGAAATGCATCCTAATGTCCAGTCTAAACTTCCCCTATCACAGCTTTGAGCCATTCCCACATGACCTGTCACAGGATCCCAGAAAGAAGAGCTCAGAACCTCCCTCTCCACTTCACCTCCTCAGGGAGCTGTAGAGAGCAATGTGGTTCCCCCTTAGGCTCCTTTTTCCCAAAGTAGGCAACCCTCAGCCACACCTCACAGGACATTCCTTACAGCCCTTTCACCAGCTTTATTGCCCTCGTTTGGATACATTTGGGTACTTTCATATCCTTCTTAAACTGTCGAGCCCAGAACTGCGGACAATGCTCAAGGTGAGACCACACTAATGCTAATATGACTTTTTACACTGAAGACCTGTACTGCAGCCAAAGAAAATGCGTAAGAAATGTGTCTCAAGATTCACAAAATTCCCTTCCATTACAGCAACTAGCGTTAATACACAGTGAAAGAAAAAAACCCCACAAACCAATAAACCAACAGAAAGATTTTGACAATGTTTGTTTCCCATGTGAATTTTATTTGCTTAAGAGAAGTTCTCTATATCAGTGAGCTTTTTCCAAATTGATCATTTTTCTGGGAAAAAAAAGTACATACATTTTCATTTTGCCAGAAGCTGCGGGGTTCTTTGTTTATTTGTTTCCAAGCTTTTATTTGCATTCCTTTTATTTGCATTCCTTTTATTCTTTTTTTTTTTCCTTCTGCATTTTTGAATAAATAAAGGCATTAATGCCCTCAGTAACTCCCATGTAAAATTTATTTAAATTACACTAACTCATATAGTAACTGAGTACAGTATTTGGTATGGAGTCTCCAAACAGTAAATATATCCTATGATTCTGTGTCCTTCTATCTCTTCACTGGATGACATAAAATACACAGTGGGTCCACATAATTTATTTTAATTTCTTTTTTCTTTTAGGGTTTTGTACAGGATTACTTATGAGAGGTTGGCTGCCCATGATGTATGAAAAAATCTGAAACTTGCCTACCAAAGATAAATGAAATCAGACGTAAGTTGAGTGAGGGACAGCCTGAGCATTCATAGAATCACAGAAACACAGAATATTAGGGATTGGAAGGGACCTTGAAACATCATCTAGTCCAATACCCCTGCCAGAGCAAGAACACCTAGATCAGGTCACACAGGAACACGTCCTGGTTGGTGTTGAATATCTCCAGAGAAGAAGACTCCACAATCTCTCTGGGCAACCTGTTCCAGTGTTCCATCACCCTCACCATGACAAAGCCTTTCTTCATATTTAAGTGGAACCTCCTATGTTCCAGCTTGCGCCCATTGCCCCTTGTCCTATCATTGCCTGTCACTGAGAAGAGCCTGGCTCCATCCTCCTGACACTCACCCTTTACATATTTATAAACATTAATGAGGTCTCCTCTTCTCCAAGTTCCAGCTCAGCCTTTCTTTGTATGGGAGATGCTCTACTCCCTTCATCATCTTTGTGGCTCTGGCCTCGACTCCAGCAGTTCCCTGTCCTTCTTGAACTGAGGAGCCCAGAACTGGAC